>CM044903.1:65909667-65964012 GCA_024500145.1 Gentiana dahurica var. dahurica
AAAAAGGAAATCAAATTTTTGAATTCCGCTGCGTTCCCGCGTTGATTTCCTAACAGATGTTCCTGCTGGTTCTTCTGGAGTTTCTTCATTATCTCCATTATCTTCTTCAACTCTTCATTTTCAAGTTGGTCATCCTCACTACAATCTTCCTCTTGTCGTTCTGCATCTTCTTTCAATTCCTCTTCTTCTTCTTCATCGATTAATTTTCAAAAATCCTCTTTATCTAAATTTCTTTGAACTTTTTGTTTCTTTCATTGGCCGGAGGTGTTGCTTCTAGTTTGCTTTCTCTTTCAACCTTTTGTTACATTTTTCTATATGACATAGGTAAAAATGATTTTGGATTCATGTAATTTGTGTAGTTTGACAATAGGAACATTCAGCCATTGCAACAGATAGTGTAATTGAATCCCATATGACTTCTTCACCCAAAAGATTCCCTTTTTCTTCCTTCCTTCTGGTAGACCCTTTTTAGCGGCATTGGCCTCTCCTTGGATTTGCTCTTTGATTCTTAGGAAGAAATAGTTGGCCCAATTGAATTCCATATTTTTGTATATGATTCCCATAAGACGCATTCTAACCTCTGTCTTGGCATTATTTGCCCTTAGCTTTCCTTCAATGTTTTTCCCACTAAAGCACTGAATTCATTGAAGGGTTTCTTCAAGACGGATCTAAGACAGTTGAGTTTCTTAGAGCCTGGGTTCGCCGTTTTAGCGATTGTTACCCAGAATTCATCAAAGTTATGTGGAACAAGAGCCACATTTGCTTGACCTTTATTATAGAGTTTAAGGTATTTACGGATTACCTTGGCTGTAATGGCAACTTCTGTACCATTGACAGATTCAACAATCCGATCTTCACACATTTCGACACCTTCTTCAGCAAAGATCCTAGAAACAAACTTGGCGGTATTCCAAAAAGAAAGACCCAGTAGCGATTGACTTCCGGTTGCCAGTCTTTGTGCTTCTTCATCATTTCCACATAGCTTTAAGTAGTGTTCTTTTTGAAAGAACGATCCAGTGGTGATTGACTTCTCATATTCTTTTCCAGTTTGTGTGTTTGAAGAGGATGAAGCCATTGTTTGAAGTGATTCAGATTTTGGAGAGAAAGCTTTGATTTTCAGAGAAAATAGGGTTTATGCTTTGCAAGAGAGCGTAAAGATTTCTGAAAAATCTCTAAGTGTGGTTTATATAGGATGATTTGAGTAGTGTGAACATGGTGGAATATGGAATGATTTTGTGACATAATGGCATGATTTTATGTATATAAATCACGGTATTTGAGTGTAGTGGGGGAGTGGATTGAGGTATGTAATACAAAAAAACCGGGAATCGAGGCGTTGCCTTCATTTCTGTAATTTAAAAATAATATGGTTACCTCCACGATTTCAAGCTGATCTCCAAGTGAGTAATGTTCCATAAGATAATCCTCTATTACTCATCTGATCTTCCACGTAAGTAAAATTGATTTAGTGCATGTTGTGTGATTTTCACTTTAATCACTAAATGCTACCGCAAGCGCACGGCTTATCGAGTAGTACTTAGGATGTCGATCCCACAGGGACTTGGGACAATCACCGAATAGTTATCAATTTATATTAGCTAAACTAATCAAATTTTGGTGAATTATAAAATAACTAAGAACTAAGGTCCTATTTAAACTCAACAAAAGTCCAAGAAATTACTAGAGATCAAGTTGGAAGAACTTCTAGGATATCGGATTACCACGGCAACGAATATATGAATTTTACAACGACCTTCCCATTTATTCTGAATTTTTACTTATGTTGACGAATAATCAAAAATGACTAACAATGTTCTTTCGAACTACTATTAATCGTGCCTAAATCAATTTTAAATCCAATTTCTCGCTCATTAAATTAATCTAGACCCATTAAAACATCATTATTCATATTGCCACAAGAAGTTTCAATTAACTTTCGCTCTCATGAATTTTCTTGATTGAAATTAGGGTTCTAACCTATCAACTAAACTTCACCTTTCAGTACATCACCTAATTGACAATAAATTCTTCATATAAACCTATGGAAATTCATCTTACGATCCATCAATTCATAAATTCATACGAAATAGCACACCAAAATCAATACACAAGCATATCAATTCATAATAATAGGAAAGATCAAATCCTTAACTCATATATTCATTTACCGGGCTCTCCTAATCCTAGAAAATTAAATCTACTCGCGCATAATCAAAGAGACCACAAAAATCATGGATTTAGGCATTGTGAAACGTAAAGATAAAATAAAAGGAAGAAAATTAAGAGAAAGGAAATAGAATTGTCTCACAAATATCATAAAACCAAGAAATTCACGATCCGTTCTTCGTTCTTGAGCCCTAAGCAAAAATCTTGTTCTTCAAAAGTTGAAGGAAAATAATAGATGGGATTTGGAGTGCAGGAAATTACTAGAGATCAAGTTGGAAGAACTTCTAGGATATCGGATTACCACGGCAACGAATATATGACTTTTACAACGACCTTCCCATTTATTATGAATTTTTACTTATGTTGACGAATAATCAAAAATGACTAACAATGTTCTTTTGAACTACTATTAATCGTGCCTAAATCAATTTTAAATCCGATTTCTCGCTCATTAAATTAATCTAGACCCATTAAAACATCATTATTCATATTGCCACAAGAAGTTTCAATTAACTTTCGCTCTCATGAATTTTCTTGGTTGAAATTAGGGTTCTAACCTATCAACTAAACTTCACCTTTCAGTACATCACCTAATTGATAATAAATTCTTCATATAAATCTATGGAAATTCATCTTACGATCCATCAATTCATAAATTCATACGAAATAGCGCACCAAAATCAATACACAAGCATATCATTTCATAATAATAGGAAAGATCAAATCTTTAACTCATATATTCATTTACCGGGCTCTCCTAATCCTAGAAAATTAAATCTACTCGCGCATAATCAAAGAGACCACAAAAATCATGGATTTAGGCATTGTGAAACGTAAAGATAAAATAAAAGGAAGAAAATTAAGAGAAAAGAAATAGAATTGTCTCAACCCCTGGCTGCTATGGTAGGCTGTACAACCCCTGGCTGTAAACCCTGTGCAGTAGGTACTGAGTAATCCTTCAAGGTCTTATTATTGTTCTCAGCCATCTCTGTTTCAGATTTAATTTCCTCTGTCTCAGATTCTAGCTTAAACAATCTTCTCCTCCTGTGAAAAGTCCTCTCGATTTCTAGATCTAACTCAAAGAGATTGTCAAGACTTCGAGATTTTCGCATAAACAAGAAGAAAAGACAACCAAGAGAGGAAAGCACAATTACCTACTAAAAAAAGAAAAAAAAAAGTCTAGTCTAACAAAATTAACAACCGGCTCGATGTTGGCACTTAAGTCCTCGGCAATGGCGCCAGAAAACTTGTTGTGTGATTTTCACTTTAATCACTAAATGCTACCGCAAGCGCACGGCTTATCGAGTAGTACTTAGGATGTCGATCCCACAGGGACTTGGGACAATCACCGAATAGTTATCAATTTATATTAGCTAAACTAATCAAATTTTGGTGTTTTGAATTATAAAATAACTAAGAACTAAGGTCCTATTTAAACTCAACAAAAGTCCAAGAAATTACTAGAGATCAAGTTGGAAGAACTTCTAGGATATCGGATTACCACGGCAACGAATATATGACTTTTACAACGACCTTCCCATTTATTATGAATTTTAACTTATGTTGATGAATAATCAAAAATGACTAACAATGTTCTTGCGAACTACTATTAATCGTGCCTAAATCAATTTTAAATCCGATTTCTCGCTCATTAAATTAATCTAGACCCAGTAAAACATCATTATTCATATTGCCACAAGAAGTTTCAATTAACTTTCGCTCTCATGATTTTTCTTGATTGAAATTAGGGTTCTAACCTATCAACTAAACTTCACCTTTCAGTACATCACCTAATTGATAATAAATTCTTCATATAAACCTATGGAAATTCATCTTACGATCCATCAATTCATAAATTCATACGAAATATCACACCAAAATCAATACACAAGCATATCAATTCATAATAATAGGAAAGATCAAATCTTTAACTCATATATTCATTTACCGGGCTCTCCTAATCCTACAAAATTAAATCTACTCGTGCATAATCAAAGAGACCACAAAAATCATGGATTTAGGCATTGTGAAACGTAAAGATAAAATAAAAGGAAGAAAATTAAGAGAAAAGAAATAGAATTTTCTCACAAATATCATAAAACCAAGAAATTCACGATCCGTTCTTCGTTCTTGAGCCCTAAGCAAAAATCTTGTTCTTCAAAAGTTGAGGGAAAATAATAGATGGGATTGGGAGTGCAAATCACGCCTAATGGAATGAATATGGAGTCTATGATGATTTCTTTTATTTAAGGAAATCATTTTAGGATAAATAGGAATTTTCCTTAATTCAAATTGTGTAATTTATCTCCTAAAATAAAATCCCCTAAAAATATGAAGATAATGGCGCAATATTCCTTAATTTTGCTCTCTTTTTTCACGCCAATCTCTTGAAATCACGTTGGGAATTATCTCCACCAATCAAAACATTTTGTTGGCCTGTAGAAAATCTGGATAGTTTCTGCATTTTTTCACACCCTGTTCCATTCTTCCACACCTGGGTGTGATTCTTCTTGCCTTCATTACTTTGACTCATTTTTAGCTCATTTTCATTGCCTTTTCTGCTCGGATTCATCATATCTGCAAAATATCAAAGCCACAACAGTAATACAGTCCATAAAGGCAATTTATCATACGAATATCATAAAATAGGCATGAAAACAGGCCGAAACGATTCAAGAATAACCACATATGGTGGACTTATCAGTGCACACTTTAGTTTGCTGTTGACTTCAAGTTGTGATGCGATACGATCCCAGTAGATCGACAAAAGGATAAATGAGAGCGGGAAACCCTAACCTAACCGAGCAGCATTCTAGGAAGAGGGCCAAGAACAACTAAACGTTTTGCTCAAGAACGCTGATAAGCTCTTGAAAGGGGTGCAATCT
The DNA here is from genome assembly GCA_024500145.1 of Gentiana dahurica var. dahurica. Taxonomy (NCBI): domain Eukaryota; kingdom Viridiplantae; phylum Streptophyta; class Magnoliopsida; order Gentianales; family Gentianaceae; genus Gentiana; species Gentiana dahurica. Next base: position 65,914,719 of record CM044903.1, read on the forward strand.
CTACGACAAAGAGAGATCACTCACTCGCAAGTGATGTTCTTGATCAATCACAGATCAAGGAAGAAGATGAAGTTTTTGTAAAAATAATATGAATCTATATTAATTAAATAAAAGGTTTACCTTTATATAGGCTACAAGAATAAAATCATAAGGGTAGTTTGGGTAATACCCATATATATGTATGTGGCGCCTAGAACATAGGAAAAATTAATAAAATAACCTTAAAAAATATCCTAATAAATAAATAGAGAATAAACGACGTCGTGGACGTCAAACTAATCCGTCCTCGTGATCTCCGAGCTCCGTAGCATAAATAACGCAACAAATAGCCTGCTCGTCGTCCGGCTTCACTTATGCTTGCTCGTGACATATATCAATGATCAACGTGTCCAAAGCATCACGCATCCATCTCTTCTGAAGCCGTGTCATCGGCCCATCTCGAATAACTAAATGATCGATCGGCTGCATTGGGGCCAACGGGTTGGGAACCTCTGTAGGGATCTTATCAAGTTGTTTGCCGGTGGAGTGACTTGGCTGGTCACTAGGTCGGTGGAGTGACCTTTTACTGAGCTGCTTGTAGAAGACTGTTCCTAACAATCAGTGAAGTTAACTTCACTGGGTACCAGTGCCTTACATGCCAAGTGAGCGCACCCAAAGTGGCAAATGTTCAGTCAGCTGGTGAAGTTACTTAGTTGATTACTCTAGCCAGCTACTCCTTACAACTTACTCAATTTCTATCATTCCCAGCTTAGTTCTCAACTTGCTGAATCTTTCATGACTGAGTGGTTTGGTGAAGATGTCAGCCATTTGGTCTTCAGTTGGCATATATCTTAGAATAACATCTCTTTTTTATACACGATCTCTGATAAAATGATGTCTCACATTAATGTGTTTTGTTTTTTAGTGTAGTACTGGATTTTCTGTGATATATATTGCACTTGTGTTATCACAATGATTGGAATTGTCTTCTCCTCCATTCCATAGTCCCTTAGTTGTTGTCTGATCCATAGTACATGTGCACAACAATTGCATGCTGCTATATATTCTGCTTCAGCTGTTGATGTGGATATAGAGTTTTGTTTTTTTCTAAACCATGATATTAGTCTGCTGTCTAGCATTTGACAAGTTCCAGATGTGTGTTTTCTATCTATTTTGCATCCAGCATAGTCAAAGTCTGAATATGATATAAATTTAAGTCATCCATCCTTTGGATACCAAATTCCTTCATTGATGGTGTTCTTCAGATATTTGATTATTCTTTTAGCTGCTAGTAGGTGAGATTCCTTTGGTTGAGCTTGGAATCTTGCACATACTCTACCGCAAATGCTATATCAGGTCTGCTTGCAGTGAGATAAAGTAGAGACCCAATGATTCCTCTGTAAAGCTTCTGATCAACATCCTTTCCACTTTCATCTTTTCCAAGAATAACTCTTACACACATTGGTGAATCTGATGTGCCACTTGTGTCCATACCATAATTGTGTATCAAGTCTTTTGTGTACTTGTCTTGATTGATAAAGATGCCATCCTTCATTTGCTTTAATTGTAGACCAGGAAAGTAATTTAATTCTCCCATCATGCTCATCTGAAATTTACTTTTCATCAAGTTTGCAAATTTCTCACATTGCTTCTCATCTTCTGATCCAAATATAATGTCATCAAAATAGATTTGGACTAACAAGGTGCTTGTTTCTTCCTCTAGCTCGAAGAGAGTCTTATAAATAGTTCCTTTGTTGAATCCATTGTTGATCAAAAATTGTGATAGTGTCTCATACCAGGCTCTGGGTGCCTGTTTGAGTTCATAAAATGCCTTTTTGATCTTGTACACTTTATCTTCTTTCCCATTGAGTTGAAAACCAGGGGTTGTTCCACATATACTTCTTCTTCTAAAAGTCCATTCAAAATTGCACTCTTGACATACATTTGGTAAACTTTGAAGTCTTTGTGGCCTGCAAAAGCTAGAAAGAGTCTGATTGCTTCTAATCTTGCTACAGGTACAAAGGTTTCATCATAATCTATTCCTTCTGCTTGAGAGTAGCCTTTTACAACTGTCCCTTGTTCATCCATCTTGTTTCTGAACACCCATTTTGTTCCAATGATGATGGTCATGTATGGTCTATCAACAAGTTCCCAGACCTCATTTCTCTCAAATTCATTTAGCTCTTCTTTCATAGCTATAATCCATTCAGCATCTTGGACTGTATCATCTATTGTTTTGGGTTCCACCTGTGATAGAAAACAAGTGAGCATTCTTTCTAGTTTTCTTCTCGTTCTAACTACTATATGGATATTTCCAATGACTTGTTCTTCAGGATGATCTCTCAGCCAATTCAGGTCATGTTGAAGTTGCTCTTGAGTTGGTTCTTCCATAATTTCAGCTTGTGCATCAACTTCATGTTCTTGTGTTGGTGCCTCCTCTGTTGTGTTGACTGGTGCATCATCTTGATTGTCAAAGGGGTGATTCAGAATAGTAGCTGGTACTGTTGTATTCGTATAAACTTGTCTTTGTGATGTTTCTTCTTCAAGTTCTTGTAGGCTTTCACCATTTGTGTTTGGTTCATCAAAGATTACATGAAATGATTCCTGCAAGTACAACTGTGTTGGTTTGGCTGTGGATCACCTTGCATCCTTCCTTGTTGAAATGCACATTATAGCCTTTGTCACAGAATTGACTGAATCTTAGAAGATTAAAATTCAGTCCTTTAACATAAGCCACATTTTGAATCTTCAAACAGTTTTTGAGCATTATGCCTTCCCCGTTAATTTTGCATGGGTTTCCTTGGCCTCCAAATGTTACTTTGGGTCCATAAAAAGCTTTAAACTCAGTCATCCATCCCTTATTCCCTGTCATGTGTCTGGAACATCCATTGTCTATGTACCGGACATCCTACAAGACAAGTTAAGTATGTTTAGGTACCCAACACTGTTTGGGTCCACACTTGTTAGCAGTCATGCCTCCTACTCCAAGTGTATATTATAAGGCATGGCAAAACAACTTCTAATATTTCTACCAAAGGTATTCTGATACTTTTCTCTAATTTTTGGTGCATTTGCATCCTTTTTCACTCTCCAATATGCAGGAGGAAACCTATTTCCATATTGCTTATTGTGTCCAGGAACATGCCTTGGTTGGCCTTTTCTAAACACATGGTGCATAGTATGAAATTGTTTTTCTTGTATTTTTGAGGTAAAACACTCCAATCATCTTCTGCAGGGTAAAGTCTTCCCTTACCTTTCAGTAAGCCTTTAGGCCGCGCAATACTGGCGGCGTGCAATTAAAACATGTTGCTAATGCCTTATTTTGCAGCGTGCATAGCGATTTACACTGCAAATAGTTGATATTTAGTATCAATGACGGCGGGATGAAAAAACACATTGCTGATAGTCCTTTTAATAGCTTAGCTTTACGTGCTGCCAAAATAATGCATATACACGACTAAAATAATACACTGTTGAAAATGCCCTTAACTTTTTTACTTCCCGCTATTCCCAAATTTCCGCGGCAAAAAAGAAAAACAACACGCGCGAATCCGAAAAAATCCCTCTTCCCCTAAAACCAAAGGAAAAACCCTCGCTGAGAAAAATAAAATAAAATTGTAACTCCCCTGCTATTTCTCTTCCCTGATTGAGGACTCAAATCTGGTCTCCATCACTCCACTCTGTTATAGTCTGCTATGCAAGAATTTCTAGGTAATCTGGTTAATTTGTATTTCTTATAATTGAACAATTTGTATCTTATTATTTGAGAAATCTTTCTAGTCGTCAATTAGTCAGGGAAGTAGAAATCTTGTTACAACCGTTGTTTTTGAATATTGTGGTTTCTTGTTTGATATCATTGGTATTACTTTGATTCGTGGATTTGAAAAGCTGACAGTTTGGGTGAAATTTTTTTACTGTCTTATCAGATGCTTTAGGTCTCTCAAAAAATTCACAATTTGGTACTTTTGGACTTACGTATAGCTTTCCTTCATCTTCAACAACCGTAGATGTCATTGAAAGAATTTTTCGGTTTCACTCAGCAAAAACACAACATTTATCATCTGTTTTGAAGCTTTCGGTACTTTTCTTCAGCCTCAGTCATTTCTAAAAAAGGTTATGGTTGAAAATATCAAGGAAATATTGGGGTTTTCGGAATCTGATAGCACGCTCTTGGCGAAACATAAGTCGAGATGGTTAGAATTAGGGAATTTCAATTTGTTCAATTCTATTCTTTCTTTTATTCATCTTTAAAATTAACTTGAAATAACGAGAAAGAAAATTATTAGCTTAACACGACCTTAATTGAACAGGATCTGTTCTATATGCTATATTGAGTTCTAAGGAGACAGAAAATCAGACCTGGTTGATGATTCTTAGCCCATCTGACTAGAGCGTGATTAGCGGCGGCTGCCTTCTTGGATTCAGCTGCAGCAGAGGATTGTTCTTAAAAATAAATAAATTATTAGCTTAACATTCAAGAGGTTGATGACTTGAATCTGCTTGGGATTTTGGAGAGCTTTTATTTCTGTCCTTTTATTTTCTCTTTATGTTGAAAAGAATAAGTACAATTATAGATACACAACACTGATTTCATGAAATAGAAAGCAATTGGGGTTTTACTTCTTTCATGCCTCTCAATGTGTTATATGATCTAGGGAGGGGGTATCTTGTAAATGATACATGTGTTATTGAAGCTGATGTAGCCGTTCATAGCAGTTCAGATTACCGGTCACATGACTCAAAAAAAGAGATTGGCTATGTTGGATTTAAGAATCAGGGAGCAACTTGTTATGAATTCTCTTCTTCAGACATTGTATCACATTCCATATTTTACGAAGGTATATTGCTTCGTGTTTTGCCTTTTACGTTCTCCTTTTGAAATTGATTCTGTCTTGAGAAAACACCTGTAACTTGAAAATCATTGTAGGTTGTGTATCACAAGACAACGACTGAAAATGATCTGCTATCAGGAAGCATTCCTTCAGCCTTACAGAGCTTGTTTTATAAGCTTCAGTATAGTGACACTAGTGTGGCTACCAAAGACTTGACAAAATCTTTTGGCTGGGAAGCGCATGACTCATTCATGCAACATGATGTTCAAGAACTTACTGAGTCCTATGCGAGAAGCTTGAAGACAAAATGAAGGTAAATAAAGAAAATGCAACTCTGATAGTCTGTTGCCTTATAAGAAAGACATCAAACACTTCTTAACTTTATTTTTGTCTGGTTCAGTGAACTGTTGTGGAGGGCATAATTCAAAAATTATTTGAAGGACATCACATGAACTATATTGAATGTGTCAATGTTGATTACAAGTCAAGAAGAAAATAATCTTTTTATGGTATGTTTGATTGTCAGTTTTTGAGAGTCGCGATATATATGATGGTTTACTGATGTGTGTGGTCCATTCAGACCTCCAACTTGATGTCAAAGGTTGCTGCGATGATTATTCATCTTTTGACAATTTTGTGGAAGTGGAACGTCTCGAGGGCGATAATAAATACCATGCCGAATGCCATGGGCTATAGGTCGAGTTTATTTCAATCGTTTGTGTATGCTTTCTAATGTTTGTGGTCATACATGTTAAACTCTCACTGGGACCTTTTTATCTCAAAATACTAAAATGTAATTGCTTCTGAGGTAGTGCAAAGGATTGATAGCCAAATCTTGTTGATGTTTGCTTCATGAATTTTCTAATACCATTCCTAGAAAGCGTGATATACAAAATAGGGCAGCCCGGTGCATGGAAGCATCCTGCCTATACAAGGTCTCATGAAGCGCCAGGCCACTAAGGCCTACTATCGTAACCTCACCTTATGTTCTATTACGAGGCTGTTTTCGTGGCTAGAACCCATTTATTTTTTTATGCTCCCATTCAAAACGTGAAAATATAAACAATATTTATTTGATTTTATTTTCCTCTAGAGATTAAAAAATAGCTTGAGCGGTTTAGGTGCTAACATTCCATGAATTCCACCCCCTCCACCATTATGTTATAACTTTGTGTCAGATCTATTTTGTGTTCGTCAATGTCAAGTTAAGTTCTATGATATGTCAAGTTCATAAATGTTCATAAATGTCTAGTTCAGAAATGTTAAAACAATGCTATGATCTTTTTTACCAATGCTTATTCTTTTTCTCATAATGTGCAATTAGCCTTGTCTTTTGTAACTGCATAAGGAAATACTAGAGTGCCCCATTGAATCAGAACCCACAACTAATACTAATATGGATGCAATTAGCCTTGTCTGTGACAAGGAAGCTCGAGGTAAGGTGCGTGGAATGGGATTTGGAGTCACACCCTCATAAGTGGGAGCACAAGCTCAATGAAATTCTACTGTCAAGCAGCCATAGAGAGAGGTTTGTACTTTCAGACAATGATTGCACGATGTAAAGTATATGTTAGTCCAAGCCAGTCATGAAAAATAAAAAAATAAGTTAAATAATATGTTTGTGTTATACATTTGAATGCTGTTGGAGTTATGTTGTCATGCCTTAACATGTTTATTTGTACACTTAGGATGCTAGTGACACTAATCTATGCTAAAGTAGTGATTAAGTTTTTTTTCCTTAAAAAATAGAGCTTCCGTGGTTCAGTGGACGCGTCCCACATGAACATAGTGGACAATACTGGAGTTAGCAATTCTTTTGATGGAGCACTCATATGTGAAATTGTTGATGATCAGCCTAGCATTGTGGTACGCATGTGATGTTGTACACTTTACCGCATCTGATACTTGAAACATTACTTCTCTTCTTAATTAGTGATGCTTCTATTTTTTTTGAGTGGGTGATGCTTCTATTATAATGTCTTTTCTTCTCGAATTGATGGTCCATTGATCACTGAATTTCTGTCTCTTTTACGGATTTCAGGTTTTAACAAAAGTGAATTTGCAGATGTTCTGAAAAGTTTCACATACATCCTGTGAAAAAAATATATACCCCAGGTAAATGGACCAAACTTCGAAGGTATATTTAGTCCAGTAAAGTGAGTAATTATTGATGAAACCTTGTATAGTTGGTTGTTTTTGAAACACGATATGGCTCTTCCGTTCAACTTCTCCCATTCCCCATATTCTCAATATCACCACCACCATTTGCATTACCTATGAACTTCTAATGTTCTCAAGGCTTTACTCAAACTACCATGTCAATTCTTTTAATAGTTTCTGTTACTAATTGTTTTTTTCTTGAGGAGACTAATTGTTATGTATATGTTATTTTTTAGCATTCAGAATGACTGTTTTTAATGTGTTGTTTATATACAGAGTCAAATCGAGAAATTGTGCCTAATGGAGGAATTCTTGAGAATAGAAAGTTTAAACTTCTTCACTTGTCAATTGGTGGAGTCCTAATTGCATCTAGAGATCCTATAGTTAAGGTGCATGACATCTCTCTTCGTACATCTTTTTGAAAAGATGATTCTACCAGATGATAAAATATCTCCTTGAGCATGCACGGGGAAGTACGGTCGCATTGTTATCTTAACTCATCGTTCTAGACGACCGATATGTATATCAGTATATGTAGTTAAATTAATTTTGTTTGACAAATTTTATGACTTGTTTGAAAACCTTACTTGTGTTAAACAAGAGTTTTTTTTAAGGTGTTGTGATGGTTGTTGTACTTGACGGTTCACGTAAGATTTTGATTGATATTATGTAATGGTTGTCATCAGATTTTAGTACTGCAATTTAAGCAATACATGGGGGTTAGTATTAAATTTTGGGTACTCATATTCTTAGCTATATGGTGTTGCGTGAGTACATAAATACTTTTAGAAAAATCATCGTTGGCATTCTAAATTTTTTTTTGTTGATACAATTATTAAAAGCGAGCATTGTATGCTGCGAAAAGTATTCAAACTTCACATTAATGGCGTGTATAATAAGCAGCCATAAATTCAACCGCAGCGTGCTTTGCAAGCTGCTAAACTTACAACCGCAGCGTGTTTTTGTGAGCTGCCATAACGCTAACCGCAGCGTGCCTTGTAAGCTGCCATGAATACAACCGCAACGTGCTCCATAAGCCGTGAAATGTGTTCTACTTTTAGCGGCATCTAACCTTGCAGCATGCGCTGAGTGCTGCCAATAAGCATTTTGCATGCCGCGAAAAACAAGTTTTCTTGTAGTAATTGGCTGATTTGGTGATTTAGTCAACTGTTTCACTACACTGGGTTTTGACTTTTCCGATCCAGGATGAGTAAAAGAAACCATGGTCTATCCTTTTTTGAATTTAGGTCTAGTTTTGGTCGTTGATTTAGAATTGTGTGGTCCATTGTTTCTTTCTTCATCCTGACTGTTGTAGCCAAGACCAGATCTGGATCCAAACCTTTTTTAGGGTTTGTAAGCGGGTGCAATTTGTGGTGCAGTGGTGCTCTTAACTAGTAAGGATATTTTCTCAGCTGGTCTTTCAACATCAGATGAGTGATCATCTGCTGCTTGTTGATCAGTTGAGTGAATTTCCTTACTAGTTTGTTCGGCTTTCATTTCATCTAGTTGTTTCTTTGATATTTTATTTCCTTTTTCAGATTCTCACATTCTTGTTCCAGAATTTCATGATGTACTTGAATTTCTTCAAATTTTCTCAGGAGATTTTGAATTAGGTTTGCAGAATCCCAGGGGAGAATAGAAGATTGTGTAATGTCAGATGTGGATGCACTAGATGATGAGTATGAGCTAGATGTTACCTCAGCTTCATTTGATTCTTTAGCCATAAGGCATAAGTATGCTTTTTCATTTTTTGAGCTGTCAGCTTCATCATCATCATCCGAATCATTTTCAGATGATTCTTCATTCTTTTCATTGCTGGTTTCAGGTTTGAGTGCCTTCTTGCTCTTTCTCTTTTTAGTTGTCTTGTACTTTTTTTTATCCTCATCTTTGTTTTTTTCTTCAGGGCAATCAGCCGTGAAGTGACCTTTCTTCTTACAGTTGAAGCATCTGTATTCATCAACTTTTTCTTCATGTCTTTGCTTGAGCTTGATTTCTTGTTTGATGATGAACTTCATTTAAATTACTTCTTCTTGCTAAATTTGTCAAAATGTTTGAACAGTAAAGCTACATGTTCTTTCAGCTCATGTGTCTCTTTGCTGCTTGTCTCAGCTGTTTTGCTTTGCTGGGGTGCAACCAGTGCACTGGCCTTGTATGCCTCTATTGGTGCACTGTTTTCACCGTTCAACTCAAATTCATGAGCCTTTAGTTGAGACATCAGAGTTAAAGTATCAGTGTTTGCAAGGTTTGTTGTTCCACTGAGTACTGATGTGATGATCTTTCATCTTTCAGGTAGACCTCTCAAGATTTTCAGGCACACTTCTTTCTGTGGATATGTGTGTCCAAGTTGTTGCAGTTCACTGATGATGCTGGAGAATCTGTTATCCATTTGATCAATCGATTCACCAGTCTTCATTTTAAAGTTCTCAAATTTCTGTTTTGCAACGGATATTTTTTTCCCTTGACTGTTTCTGATCCTTCATTAATTAGTGCTAATATATCTCACATCTCAAATGTTGTTTTGCAATCTTTGATCCTCATGAACATATTATGTCCAGAGTCTTCAAGATACCGTTAGCCTTGCAAAAAAGGTCTTAGGGAATCACCTCTATTTTCTGCTTGGTAACGAATCTGTCATTTGTTCTTAGCTAAAACTCTTCTGTTCTGAATGAGTTCAGATTCCGTTGTTCGGCAAGGAAGTCTTAGGGAATCACCCCTATTACCCACTTTCAGATTAAATCAAGCAAGACTGAGTGGTAAGAGAGGTCACGGTATGGTTAACTCTCTACCGTTTAGGGAATCACCGCTAAATTACTCAGCTTTGCGTTGAAAATTAAACTTTCCTATTCATTCGGCTTTTCTCCGTGTAGTTCCAATTACTCCCACTGGGCCCGAGATACTCAGGTGGTTCTATAATAGTTTCAACAGAACTGGAGTATCAAACTCCATTACAGGGTTATGGCTTTTCAACCAACCTCTATGATCAGAATCCTACACAGCCCACAAAGGACTATAGGTCATCAATCTACCCTATTGACCGTAAGGTCCTGCAATAAGTAATGGACAAACCATACTCCCACTACGTTCGGGGTGGATCGATATACTGATCTAGTTTAGTAGTTTTTATTAGTGTTATCACCAACTGCCGGTGTTGGATGTGAACTGAACAAATCAGTTAGTAACATCTTGAGTACAAATACTTCAAGATCTAAGGTTGTTATTTATAGACTCTATCAGACCGAGTTTGACAGTATAACCGTCATTCTCTGATTTTACGAGTTTTATAACCAACCTTTACTCAATGCATTAAGATATTTCACGATCTGAATGTGTATGCAAAATTTCCAATCCTACCTTCAAGCACAAAATGCTAAATGTCTATATTTATGGAAGTGGGGTGAACCGAATTCACTCATTATCCACAAATATGTAGGCATCTTTTAGGTAGACTTCTCAGTTTTTCATTACAACGTAAACCATTATTTTGCAACCAATAACTTAAATGAGTTCAGCAGAATATCGTAGCACATCAATAACTATATAATGCAAATTTATGGTGTATCCCTTAGTGAAAACATTTCACTAGGAGGCAGGCTGAGCATCAGTCCCGAAGACTACGCAATAACCTATTACTGAGTATGGAATACTCTATCTCTGGTGAAATCAGAGATTTCCTCCAAATATTTTGGATAAACTTACCGGAGTCTCGAATAGTTGTCAGACAAGATGTCACTACTTCAAAAGCTCCCACTAGCTTGTACCTTTCATATGACCCCGAAGGTCGTTATGAACAAGCTATGTTACTTCTTTAAATCTATTACCCTTTCCTGATTGAAAGGAAACTTAGTCATTGTTCCTTTGAGACAGTGTTCCTTTGACTGGGAGATAGGAATCACCCTAAGCCAGACTTCAGATCTTGTCTTTAGGGATATGCATTAATTAATAAAATAGAAAGAAGCGTTTATCGAAATACGGATACCATTTACGTTTATATATTGTAGGATATGTTACCAATACCTTTTCAGCAATGCTTAGTGGTTCTGACTTTATCAAACAAAAATCCGAGTCTTGGATTCGTGCTACGAATGTTATATTCATCGTCAATAAGACAAACAAATTATCCTATTGAAAATGAATACGTTCGTTCCAACAAATTTGAAAACAGAAAATGAATTTTCTGTGATACTCAAGAATTGAATCCGAGATTCATTTCCTTATATCACTCCCACTAGTCTATCTGAAATAACTGCCCGTTGTCTATTTTATTTATCGTTTAATGCAAAGCTACCTAGTTCTTCCAAAGAACTTTACCTTTCGAGAAAATTGCTAAGGATGCATTGGTCAGTGATCCGAAATCACTTTCCTTATCCTCTAATTTCCAATTTATTAATTTTTCCGGTTTAGCCTTAAAACTACTTAGTTTTGATGACTAACACGTATAAACATTCTTTTCCATTCTCGACTTTCCTTAAATGGAAACAGTCTTGAACTGGCAGTTCGTTTGAGTAGACACTACTCTTGAACTGTGGGATGTTCAGTGTTACTTGCTAGTACTATCGATTTTTCTAAACGTCAAATCATAAGAGCCAAGCTCCCACTAGTTTATCGGTTCCAAATACCGTCTAACTAGCAACACTTTCTTTTTATGATTTTTCAAAGATTAGAAAATCCCCCAGAACTAAGTTACCACTAGTTAATCCGTTAAAAATATTGTCTAACTAGCAATGCTTTGTTCATGATGTTTCAAAATATTGGAAAAAACTCCAGAGCTAAACTCCTACTAGTTTATCAGTTCCAAATACTGTCTAACTAGCAACGCTTTATTCTTGTTTTTTCAATGAAAAGAGAAACTCATGTGCAATCTATTACACATTTCTAATGATTCAGAAAAACAACAAATCATAAGACTAAGGCTCCCACTAGTTTATCGGTTCCAAATACCGTCTAACTAGAAACACCCATGTATGATTCTCTGATTTTTCAATTAGAAATTTGATGCATAACTACACTTTTAAAATTCACTAAATGAATTTTATATATATATATTCCTAAATCATCTTTTGTAAACTAAGTATAGTCGTTTCTCATTTTAAACGAGCGACATCCGTGACATACCTATACTATGTCATTAAATTTTTAAAGGCTCAAGAGAAAATCTTTTCCGAAAATTAACTGCATTTATTGATAATTACAACGTACTTGTTACTTTCCACATTTTTAATGAAGTCCTATTACTAACAGTTTAGTAGCCTAGAGATTTAGTTGTAAAAAATATGACAGAAAGTTAAATTCAAAAAATAAATTTTCACTACTAGATTTTTATTTAGGAATTATAAACTATAAAATGTTTATCCTACCATTCCATGGATTTAACCTCGCATAGTACTGTCCGGGAGGGTCGATATCAGCACTATGACAGTTAAACTGAGACAATCTCTCTCAATGATTATGCTTCGAGAATCGAACATCTCACGGGGATCAGACATCCCAGACCTTAATCATTGATTACCTTCCTTTTTCTAGCCTAGATATTTCAAAAGTATCAATAAAGACTGTGCCTACGATATCAGATCTCAGAGTACGCACCGAGTATGCCTACGAGGGACTGGTCAGTGACCCGGTGAGTACCCGATATCCTATCCTTTTGGAGACCAAGCCTTGAATTTTGATAGCGGTGAACACTATCCGAAGGGGGCCTAAATCAAAGCGGTACGAGGTGTCACCATTCTCTCACGTGCTTGCATCTATAGTAGAGGCCGTGGGGTTGGCTGTCGCCTTCCCCGCTCCTACTCAATAATTTGAAAAAGTGGTGGGTTTACTAATTACGGTTTCGGTCTGGACAATAAGAAACAATAAATCAAAGTACTCCGAATAGGGTCGGTTAAGTAGGAAAGCCTACACCGTCTTATTCGTTGAAACATATGTGACTGTCAGTCGGATCCGGCAAGAGAAGCCCCGTTTAGCCTGAAGGCTTATCGGATATGCTAAGTCTTGTCGAACCCCCGTGCAAACGTCACACGTGGAGGGGAGTCAATCGAGCCGTAGCTCAGTTGAACTCGCCCAACCATGGTTAGACCATTTCCGAACCCATGTACTAAGATTTTCTGATTTCTATGTTGTCAACCAAAGCGTAATCTCGTTTCTGTTTAAGGTAGGTTCACCGAAAACTCAACGATTTATCTAAGTGGGATTCACCGAAAATCCATCACTGAAATCATAACGATTGACAAAACCCGGTTCCTCGGTTTTAATAATTAGTTACTTAATTAATTAATAACCACATATTAATTACAAAAGCTTTTTAACTAATTATACAAGTTATACATGCCTAATTTATTTGAAATAAACTAGCTACATGTATGCATTGGAGTGGAATCGTGATATGATGCATGTCATGGCAATATTCCGGTTTCTATCACATAATTTCGATCATACACGAAAACATAAACGGAAAAATTAAATACCGAGATGGACCGTTGGTATCCCCGACTAACCTATTTTATAAGGAAAAGTAAAACTAATCTAAGTCTTCGAGTCTTGATCTCAAACCGCCGGATCACGAACCACGAACACCCGAGAGGAGAAAGACTTTTTAAATTAAATAAATCCAATTTATTATAATTATAAAAACCCTTTCAATTCTTATTTTTTTTATTATACGGTTGTTTTATTTAATTTTCCAGAATTTTTTTTTAAAAATTTTTATTTCTGTCGTATTAAAAAAAATAAAACAGATTTTTTAAAAAAAAAAACAGCCGTGAAAAAACCCTTACCGTATCCGCAAGCTAGGGTTTAAAAAAAAAAACCAAAGATCTTTCGCGGCGGCAGTAAGCGCCGCTACAGGTGCTGCTGCCGCCTATTAAATAAAACAGAAGTTGTTTCGTCGTTTTTAGCGCTGCTAAAGGTGCTGGACAGCCTTAAAATTAGGGTTCTTGGCCGTTTCTCCTCGTTCATACCTTGGGTTTCTCCTTGATCTTCGTATTTTCTTCAAGATCTTCATATTTCGAGCCCGGAACAACATTAAAAAACTACCTTTTTAAAAAACATTTGAGTGCATAATTAAATTACAAGTCCTATGCCTAATTGATACTAATCAAAAGAGCTACAAAATAGATCTACGGGTAAAAAGCACCAACCCCAATCCATCTCTTCAACCACGACAATCACAAAGCATCATCATCAAATTTTCGAATCAAAAAAAAAAAAATAAAACGAAAACAAGCAATCTACACATGCTATTCCACTCCTTAGATCTAAAATTCACATACTTTGATTGATAGATCAAAGGCTCCGATACCACTTGTAGCATGTAATATTGCCGGATGGATCATAGATCCACCCGACTACGCAGCGGAAAGTACAAGATCGAGATCTAGTCAACCAAAATACATAAATATAATAGATCTAAACCTACGAGGGGGTTAGATTACCAACCTTTTTATGGTGCAAAACGCCAAGAACAAGGTCTATCCAATCCGAGCTAGTTGAGAGCCTAGTTGAGAAGCCAAAGTCTTCCAACGTGTGTCTCCATGCACCACCAGGTGGATGGTGTTTCAAGCCGCCGGACCTCCTCGATATGCTACCTTAGAAAAACCTGAAGTTTTTCTAAAACTCAAACCCAAGTATATGAGCCAAAATATATAAGCTCAATACTTCCAATATGTCGAAATATGTGTTCAAAAAGGCTTGGGAGAACTCTCTTTATATATGAGAGTAATCCTTGTCCTCCAAGGATTTAATAATTAAAAGATAATTATTAGATTAATCCTTATTTCAAATAAAAGATAAAAATATAATATATCCCAAACGAATTAGGATAAATAAATATATTATCTAATATTCCATGATTTGTCACTTAACTAATAAATAATTAAATCATATATCAAATATTTATCCAAGAAAACTTATTTCTCTCTAATTATTTAATAACAAATGGGCCAATCCTAATTGGGAAATAGGCTACACGCATTTTAACATAAATTGGGCCACGTCCACGAAAAAATTCTTTTCCATATATTTAATTATCTAGTCCAACTAAACAATTAATCCACATATCAATTAAATAGTCCAATCCAACTATTTAATTATAATTGAGGTGAAATGACGAGAAATCGTATATGCTATATTAGGAGCCACGTCGGGGACCATGGACCCATATTCAGTAGCTATAATAAATTAAATAAAATTATCCGTCAGACCGAACAATTATATTCAATCTATTAATTCCGGGATTACACCACCATAAACCCGAAACTGAACTCTGCTGAATATAGATATAAACTTGCACTAAACTTTGAATCGATAAGCGTCCACTGATGTAATCATTACATACGGATAAATCCTCCATAGATTGTTCGTTAAGATTCGGGATATTTCCGTAAACCTTCTCGAAACCTCTTATCCTTATTTACCATTAACCCCCTAGTGACCAAATAGTTCATAACTAATATAATATGAACTGCGCGCATCGGTCAGTTTCTAGGATTAACAAATAAGGGAACTGTCTGTCTACTTCCCGAGGGAAGGAATGGATTCCATATCTGTGATAGCACAGACTACTCACTCATTCCAGAATAGAGCCAACGAGAAGTGTCGGACCACATACTACGAAGTCATCCTTACTAACGCATCAAACACTACCCTAGTCTAAGCAGTCGTCTGTGATCTCCTCAGGATTGAGATTAATCCATATATGATCATCTTGTGATTCGATAAGATTTCTCGATCACGGAATTATATCGAGAACTCAAATCAAATCGGTCCAGCCCTATATGATTATCATCATATATAAATGCCCCACTAGGTACCCTATCACTGACAGTCCGGATAAGACTGTCACACCTAAAGTGTTCTGTGCGCATTATTAGCAAATTAATCATGAGACCCGTACTCAGATTAATAAATACTACGGACTAAGTTAATTTTAAGTACATCTCACTAACTCAATCCTCTCGTGTATTGCCACACACTGAGTTATGTGATTACACAAATGAGGTACCTAGGGTTTTCAGTAGTGTCTTAATTATACGCATACAAGCATATGTGGTCAACCAAAGCGTAATCTCATTTCTGTTTAAGGTAGGTTCACCGAAAACTCAACGAATTATCTAAGTGGGATTCACCGAGAATCCATCACTGAAATCGTAACGATTGACAAAACCCGGTTCCTCGGTTTTAATAATTAGTTACTTAATTAATTAACTACAACATATTAATTAAAAAAGATTTTTAACTAATTATACGAGTTATACATGCCTAATTTATTCGAAATAAACTAGCTACATGTATGCATTGGAGTGGAATCATAATATGATGCATGTCATGGCAATTTTCCGGTTTCTATCACATAATTTCGAACATACACGAAAACATAAACGGAAAAATTAAACACCGAGATGGACTATTGGTACCCCCGACTAACCTATTTTCTAAAGAAAAGTAAAACTAATCTAAGTCTTCGAGTCTTGATCTTCAAATCTTGATCTCGAACCGCCGGATCACGAACCATGAACACCCAAGAGGAGAAAGGCTTTTTAAATTAAATAAATCCAATTTATTATAATTATAAAAACCCTTTAAATTTTTTTTAAATTTTTTTATTATACGGCTGTTTTATTTAATTTTCAAGATTTTTTATTTTTTATTTTTTTATTTCTGTCGTTTAAAAAAAAATTAAAACAGATTTTTTTTTAAAAATAAACAGCCGTGAAAAAACCATTACCCTAGCCGCAAGCTAGGGTTTTAAAAAAAACACGGATCTTTCGCGGCGGCAGTAAGCACCGCTACAAGTGCTGCTGCCGCCTATTAAAAAAACAGAAGCTGTTGCGTCGTTTTTAGCGCTGCTAAAGGTGCTGGACAGCCTTAATATTAGGGTTCTTGGCTGTTTCTCCTCGTTCATACCTTGGGTTTCGCCTTGATCTTCATATTTTCTTCAAGATCTTAATATTTCGAGCCCGGAACAACATAAAAAAAACTACCTTTTTACAAAAAAAATCGAGTGCATAAATTAAAGGAAAAATTAGCTAATAGTCCACTTTTTTCCCCTTAATTATGTGTTAATCCACACTCCAAATAAAAGTTGCGTTAAGGACAAAAAATATTTGACTGGACTAAAATACCCTTCCAATTAAGCTGTACAATTTGCGTTCGATGGAACCCATTCAATCCTCCTCTGATATTTTCTTTCCTTCTTTCTTTCTTTGAATCTACTGTTAGTCGTTGCTGGACTCACCTTCGTCGTCCCCGTCGCCGGACTCAGGCGGAAGAGCTAATACGGAAGAAGCACGGCCTCGTCCTACAGTCCTACTGCATCAACGCCGAATTTCATGGGGAAACACCGGATGACAGCAACAATTTCCTTTCTTGAGCAGCAAATCCAATTGATCCAGGTGTTGTAAAAATAGTTTAAGAATGATTAATTAATGATGCTAGTTTGAGCTCAACTTGTGGGTGATTGGTAATGTTATTGATGACCAGCATCATTTTAATTCTGAATCTTTTGACTGAAATTTCCTATTATTGTTGTTATTCGGATTCTTTCAAATGCTTGCTGAGGATTGAAGTCATGCTTTTGCAAGTGCACAGCAAATTGCTTTTTTTTGTTTGTTTGTTGTATATGTGTTTCAAGGCCTGTTTGGTTACACATAGTGACTCATTTGCGGATTCAAACAGATTCTGCACTGATGTGGCCAATGCAACCAAGATTTTTTTCCAGACAAGCCGGGGGATGTTTAGGTGTTGTCGTGGTTTTCTTTCTACAGGCTTAACCATTACAAGTTTGATGCACAACAATGTTGAGAAGTGCCCCCCAGTGGCTCAGATGTGAGCACTGAGTGGACGTTCTCTGTGTATGGACGTTCTATTGCTCATTTCACTACCATGAAGGAAGATTTTTATGAGGCCACAAGATTTTGTCATTTTCTGAAACTTTATCTATATATACAGATGTAGCTTTAGTTACATTGTAAGCTTGACAAGAGAAAGATGGTTTTAAGGTTTGTTATTGAAATATTTTACTAATACTATTGTTGTGTTCAATCCTATGGATTATAAATTTTCTGTCTTTAGTATTTTTCCTTGATTCTTTTAAGATCTCTCCACAACAGTATTATATAAGGGACTGGATATTGTGTGCCTTATATGAGCCAGATATGATATTGTGTCCCTTGAATTAAGCCTTAAATGAGCCTTATGTTGTTTACTGATACTGATACTAATACTGATACTGATACTGTGACTGATACTGATACTGATACTGTTCTACCATTTTTGTTGTTTTTTGCTATTTTGGGTGCTGATTTGAGGGGGGAAATGTACAAAGTTTGGGGTATTACTTTTTAGCTATTTTTTATGTTGAATTCTGCTGTTGTTGGTGTTAATTTGAGTGGAAATATGTAAAGATTGTAGCTTTATTCTTCTGCCATTGTGGCTGTTTTTTGGACTGTTTTTTCTTCCATTATGGTTTGCCATTTTTGGTGTTTATTTGGGCCTTAATTTCTGCCAATTATTGCTGATAATTTAAGAGAGATATGCAAAGATTGGAGCTTTACTTCACTGCAAATATGAGGAAAATATGCAAGAAGCATTTTGGTGAAGGGTTTTTTTTGGGCCTTATATGAGCCTTATATGAGCCAGATATGATATTGTGTCCCTTGAATTAAGCCTTAAATGAGCCTTATATGAGCCAGATATGTCTGCCTTGAAGTAGTCACTTGAATTAAGCCTTAAATGATACATATTACCTCATATGCAGCTGTTTACTGATACTGATACTGATACTGATACTGGTACTGATACTAATACTGATACTGATACTGATACTGTTACTGTTACTGATACTGATACTGATACTGATACTGATACTAATAATGTTACTGTGTTAGTGTATATGCTGCGATTTAATTCGGCTTTCAAATACTGCTTTCAAATGGTATCAAACGCGGTCTCAAAATGAAGATAAAAAAATATGAACTTTGGTGAAACAATTTTGATGATCGGTGTTCTAAATCAAAAGTTACGGTCGTTTATAAGAAAAAAAACGCTCCGGTTAATGCAACTATTTTTTCATCTTTCAAAATATACGTTGAAAGGGTATCGTATTTGGGCTCAAATTGAAGAGCAAAAAAAACATGAATTTTGGTGAAAAATTTTCGATGATCGGAGTTGTAAATCAAAAGTTATGGTTGTTTGAAAAAAGAAAATGAAAAAAAGGCATATAAACAGCTACAGTAAATATATCATATATGCAAACAATACACTAAAGCTACGCGCGCGTCTCCTAAGGGGTATTTTTGTCCGTCTGAAATTTTTTGTCCTTTTTGCAACTAAAAAAAATGTGTGTGTCCTATTTATTTATTTTGTGCCAAAAAGAGGACTTTTGGCTCTTTATCTCTAAATTAAATTACAAGTCCTATGCTCAATTGATACTAATCAAAAGAGCTACAAAATAGATCTACGGGTAAACAGCACCAACCCCAATCCATCTCTTCAACCACGACAATCACAAAGCATCATCATCAAATTTTCGAATCAAAAAAAAATTGAAACGAAAACAAGAAATCTACACATGCTATTCCACTCCTTAGATCTAAAATTTACATACTTTGATTGATAGATCAAAGGCTCCGATACCACTTGTAGGATCTAAAATGGATTCCATATCTGTGATAGCAGAGTTTACTCACTCATTCCAGAATAGAGCCAATGAGAAGTGTCGGACCGCATACTACGAAGTCAACCTTACTAACGCATCAAACCCTACCCTAGTCTAAACAGTCGTCTGTGATCACCTCAGGATTGAGATTAATCCATATATGATCATCTTGTGATTCGATAAGATTTCTCGATCATAGAATTATATCGAGAACTCAAATCAAATCGGTCCAGCCCTATATGATTATCATCATATATAAATGCCCCACTAGGTACCCTATCACCGACAGTCCGGATAAGACTGTCACACCTAAAGTGTTCTGCGTGCATTATTAGCAAATTAATCATGAGACCCGTACTCAGATTAATAAACGCTACGGACTAAGTTAAATTTAAGTACATCTCACTAACTCAATCCTCTCGTATATAGCCATACACTGAGTTATGTGATTACATAAACGAGGTACTTAGGGTTTTCAGTAGTGTCTTAATTATAAGCATACATGCATATAATAAGATGAATTATTAATTATGTCCTAAAACAATTAGATAATTGTCTTTTGGGCACTACACCTAACACGGATTTCTTTCTCTAACGTCTATCAGAAAATACGTCATTGATTGATCTTTGATTGTGCATTTAATTCTTGATCTTCATAGTAAAGAATCTGAACAAGTAATGTTTACTTGGCCGTTCCCTGAATGGTTAAGTGATCCTTCTGACTTGGCTGTTTGGTTCTTCCTTCACTGCATTGTTTTCACTCAGCCGATAGTCTGTTCACTCTGCAGGTTTACTACTTACTTTGTTTTTACAAACTCCTTGTACTTCACTGATCCTTAATTTTGGTGAGATCAGTGTACACCATATTTGACAATGTCTTCCATCATTTGAATTATAACTTAGACTTTTCAAATGTCATCACAGACTTACTTTGTTATAAGTCAGACCATAATGTCTTCATGCTTCTCTGCTGGTACTTGGCTGGCTTCACTCTGCCGGATTTCAGTTTTACTTTGCCATCCTACCAACTAGTACAATACTTGGCTGACTAACTTATACACCATGTCAGATTCTAAGTAAAGTCTTATACAGTGATTTCTAACTTATTTCAGGCTTGCTATAACAGCTAGTATGGCCATCATCAAAACATAATAAAAATGTTCATAACATAAACTTGTCACCAAAAACTAGATTTTAAGTATGATTAGATCAGTTTTAAACGTGTGTGGAGTTGAGTTGACTTAGCTGAGTATAAATCAAAACTGGCTTATGTTGAAACTGAGTCAACCGGCAACGGATAAGTTTTAGCCTTTATGCAGATCTTGTTGTTTCTAAGAAAAAGCTGATGAGTGTGCAAAACTGAATTCTGGTGAATGTCAAATTGAACTGTGAGTGAATATCAATCAGTTTGTTCAGTTATGTTGTATGAAAAACTTATATGAAAAACAATCACAAATACCGATAAATTAAATGACAGAAAGTAAATGCCTAAAGTAAGTAAGGCAAGAATTATAGGGCTTCCAGGTGGTGTAATCTTATCAGTCCACTCTTCCCCTGTGATGTAGGAGGAAAATTCCACTAGAACTTTCTGAGGTAGCCGGTTCCCAAAAGTCATAATTGATAGTCCTTGACTAATCCCTAGCTTCACCATCTAAACAACTGTAGAACATGTGAGATTGCTGATCTGCAACTGTTTGAAACACTAGTCCTGAGAGGGTTGTATTGCCTCTTCTCTAGCTCCACCACAAACACAGTCTACCCGACTGCTAAACAACAACAACAGTCCTTGCAAAATCCTAAACTGGATTGCTTCACAGTCTAAACCATTGATAAAAATCAAAGTTGGGTTGAGAATCAATAAATTGATTCTTGCTTGTGGTTCTTCTTAGTGTCGGATTCTTGATTTAGTCTTTGTAGCTTGAACACTT
Organism: Gentiana dahurica var. dahurica; assembly: GCA_024500145.1. Classification (NCBI taxonomy): domain Eukaryota; kingdom Viridiplantae; phylum Streptophyta; class Magnoliopsida; order Gentianales; family Gentianaceae; genus Gentiana; species Gentiana dahurica. The sequence continues at coordinate 65,936,267 of CM044903.1, forward strand.
GAAGAATTTTGGATGTGATCTTGTTGAGCGCAAAGATTGATAGCAATTCAGATGAACAAGACTTGGGCACAATAATACTTGTATTCTCGCGTTGTTACGTGTTTGATCCTTGATTCCAAGGCCTCTATTTATAGTGTGGGGTCCAACGTTCATCTTGCTTGAATTTTGAATTCTATCAACGTCTATATTTTCATATGTTAGATGTCAGTGACCGTTCTGACATGCCAGTGCTTCATCCAATAATATTCCTTGATTTGTAGCGTTCCTATTTAAATTCAATTTCTTGAATGACTGACTTTAAAACTGAGTATCTTGATCAGTTTTAATCTGAGTATGTCAGTTATCAGTTTGTCAACTGACTTAGAGCTTTAACTAATTTTTTTACTCTTCTTCAAAACTTAGTACTCTATTCATCTGATTTCTTTTAACTTAATCAGAGTACACTGTATCCTTAATAAATCATCTAAGATATCATTGTCCTTATGATTCTTAGGTCTTCATACGAGATCCATAAAGTCTGTTCAGGCCATCACAGACTTACCTGAATTCAAGCTTTACAGTCACGGCTTTAATCTTCATAACTGAGTTTGAACCATCAGTTCTTCATTCTTCAATAACTGAATCTGTGTCCATCAGTTCTTCACCCACTGAGTTTGTTTTCTCAGTTCTTCATCTTCCATATAAGTCAACCGAGTCTGTGTCCCTCAGCGAACTTACCTTCTTCAGTTCTGAGTAAACTTCAGTTCTAGGTTCTCAGTGACAATTTCAGTGTTAGTCAATATCCAGTTTTCTAGATGATTCTAGTTTTCAGTTTTACAACTCTCTAACTATTACAGTGCTTGTCTGATATAACCTTTACAACTATCAGACTCTAATAAATCCTATACATTCAGTTCTAGACATCTTTTAGCTTTTCACTATAATAGCTAGTTTCAGCACTTCATCAATAAGGTGTAAACTAACAAATTGATAAATAAGATGAATAGTCATCAAAACATAAATCTTATTTCCAACAGATACATCCACAAGATCAAACTCAGAAAACAGAGCATCAAATCTATATCAAGTACTGAGTCTGATCAAGCCGCTGTGAATCCAATTCACACCAAACCTGAAGCAATTGAATCAGATTGTCTAAGAGGGAATTGCAACCTTGAAGTGATAGCTACTAAAGGATTTGTTCCCAATGAGTTGTGTGGAAGACTGAGTCACTGAAGCTTTTGTAGCCATGGAGTGATAGTCTATAGATTGTGAAGCTTCTGTAGTCAAGGACAATCATAACTATTGTATTGGTAAAAGACAATAGTGAATTCCTCCAATCATCACAGGAAAATAGTGGATTAAGGGATTACACCACCCTGAAAAACTAAAAATCTTTTTGGTTCATTAACTTACTGAATTTTACTTTACATAATTTACTTACAGCGGTTTATTTTAGATTTTGTGTGTGCTTGACCTACTTTGAAACAAACATTAAGAAGGGATTTATCCGCTGTCCAAAAGCTTTTTAAATAGGAAAAGTTTTTGAAACTCCAATATAGTCATTCCAATATTTTCGCCCTTCTCAAGAAATGGTAAAGATAATGAGAACTTTATTTATTATGCAAACGTTTAACGTTTTAGAGATTCTCTAGACTTTTTACTCCTTATGGTTTAGTACGTTTCTTTGAGTCTTCTTTGGATTCTAGATGGATGTAAACAACTTAAGAATTCGTTCTTTAATTGAGATTTGGTTTGTGTAATTAAGTTTGGACTGGAACTCGTTCGATCATAGAGCATGTTCCCGAGTCATTCTTTTATAATTCCGTTTTGTAATCTGATGAAAGATGACGTAAGAGCTTTCATAAATATTACCTTTTTTTTAAAATATTATTGTCCTGAGCATTTTTTTTTCTGGATAAGGACTCGGAATCCGAAAAGGGGGCGACACAGTTTGTGGCTCTTTGATAATTATACATGAAAGAAATATACGAAACAAGAACGTGAGTTCATGACAATGTAAAATGTTGGGACACTACATAAATGACAGGAAAGCAAATTGAAATAGCCGGTTTCATTAAACAAATACATGAGACGAAAGCAAGAACCTCATCATGTGGTATATATTTGTGTAACAGAAATACTCATTTATATATATGTTTGTGTGTATTATTGATGTAAGGAAGAACACAAAGATAGCTGTGTTCCAAGTATTTAGAGTACAGTATGTTGAGTTGAAAGACACAAAAAGATAGTGGCGTGTCCTTATTCACTTTGATCCTTTCTCCCCGCACATTTGTGTAGGCAGACACTATAACATTGAACATAATTTTCTCCAGTAAAAAGGTTTTGGGGACAATCTTCTTTGATCGCATCCGGATTACAAAGTGCGTAATCTTCACATTTTTCGTCATAATCATCGGTAACATGTATGTTTCTAGCAAATGCTTATTGCGCAGCCATTTCCTACCCGAAATAGCCATTGCGTCATCCTCCTTAATAGCCGCAACATTCACTGCATAAACGGACAGACGAATCTATATATATAGGCATATATATATATACATGTAGATGAAGATGAAGCCACCGTAGCCTATCTAGGACATGCATTAAATCAGGGTTCGAATCTCTGTCCCCACTCAAATATAATAAAAATCTCATTCCCCTACATCTTGGCTCCTAGACGTGACCGGTTCCGGGTGCATGGGACGACCCTCCGGTTCCGGGTCCAAAATGGAACCGGAACCGCTGGTTCCAATTTCTAGCCGGTTCCGCCGGTTCCCGGGAACCAGCGGGTTGGCGGTTCCCCAAACGGGTCCGGGTCTCGGCGGTTCCCGGGTCTAGACAGTTCAGATCACGGTTCCGATTACGGTTCTGATCACGGTTCCAATCACGGTTCCAAAAAAATCAATTTTTTTTTACAAAATTTGTATAACTTATGGTAAAATTAATAATAAATTCTCATTGGTTATTAAACTATATATAATATTTAATTTCATAACTATATTTTTTTTAAAAACATGGCTTGTATAATATTTAATTTCATATCTATATATAATATTTAATTTAATAACTTATATTCTAGATATTTTGTAAGTAAATTAGAAAAATAATGCGTAGTTTTCTAATTATTTATTTTTTATGAGAGTTAGAATATGAGAGATAGAAAATATTTGTGGGTAAAAAGTGATGAAATGGATATGTATTTATAGTGTGATAAGTGTGTGATATTTTAAAATAAAAAAAAAATTATTCAAAATTTTTGAATATATATATGGTTGAGGACTGTGGTCCACTAGTTGGGAATTGGGATTGGGAGGAATTAAAAAAATAAATAAAATAAAAAAACCTCCGGTTCGGGTCTTCCGGGCCGGTTCCTGCCGGTTCGACCGCCGGTTTTCCAGCCGGTTCGACCGCCTGTTTCCGGCCGGTTCCTTGAACAGCCGGTTCCAGGCCGGGACAAGTCCGGTGGAACCTAGAACCGGGTTGGACCCGTGGAACCGCCTGTTCCTGAACCCGTGGACCTGTCGTACCCATGAAACCGCCGGGTCCGACCCGGATTTGGACCCGGAACCGGTCAGCTCTATTGGCTCCCCATACCGATCCCCAAAAAAAATTAAAAAAAAAATTGTTATTTACTTAGTCTACAAGTACTAGACTATGATGTATTTGGTGGTAGGATCCAAATTTCTCACATAAGTTATATGAACCAATTATTCGCCAAAGAATTTGTTTTTAAAACTAGATCAATATATCAAAATGTAAATTGGGATGGAGAAAATAATCAAACAGATAAGATAAAAGAACTTTCCTCTTGTGATTTTTTTTTAATATCATATTCTATATTATGTTTCAATTTCCAGAAATAGTTACCATATACTGTATTACATAGACCGATACTACAAAAAGTGGAACATTTATTACATAGAGCGGGAATGGGGCTTGTAATAAGGATATAGTTACAAATTGTTTAATTCCATTTTAGATCGGAAAGATAGATACTTTCTGACGTAACATTTAGAAGATCGATATTCGTGCTATCTATGCAACTCTTTGATTGTTACTACAAATTAATTTTTAAATGAACCAGATTCAATATTGATAGTTTAAAAAATGAGCAGTGATAATATCATAACAAAATAACTACCACATAGTATAAAATGTAATTGTGACACATATTGTGTAACAAGCAATTCTCTTTAAAAAATAAAAAAAAACATGAAAGCATATGACGATGCTGGATTTTGTCATGTATAATTTCGGGTCAATTTAATCTAGGGATGATCGAATGAAGGATGATTTTGGGGGTGATTTTAGGGTTTTATGGCTGAGTCCAAGAATGTATCTTGGATTGCCTACGTATCCTGTGTATTGTCCAGGAATCAAGCCTTACGTAGTTCCTGGAATGATGTATTTATAGGCACATGCCCTTCTTCTGCCCTAATCCTAGGGCGGTTTGGTCTATTGACATAATTGCCCTTTAATGGGCCTTGCTCCTTGCCCAAGCAACCCTCTAGATTATTGGGCCTGGGAACCTGGGCTGGAGCTCTGATATCGACTCGTATGACACCGACATGGGTGTTCGAGATGGTACACTTGCAAGATCTGCTGGCTGCGGCGGTGATCACTGATTCATCTCGTATTCGACCCGATGTGGATAATATACTTGGACTTTTCCACATGCCAGCTGGACCAATTAGATAATTCCACGTGGAGGGGTGAAATCCCGTATCGTCATAAGCCCCCCAGATCTATCTGAGCTCTTGAGGTCAGGTGTGATCTGTCAAAGGTGTATCTCGGCCACTGTCATCCAATGCTCTGAATTTAAATCTGCCCTGCGGACTTACTTCCTGTGGTGTCCGACATACGGCATTTCCATGTCTGCTTTGCAGACTTTTTTATCTTAGCATTATTTGTCCCTAGGACTTATAACGTGTGGCTAAGTTGACATCGACTTCGATGCCGTAGCTGTCGAAGGAATGGTGAGATGTCCAACTTGGGACTGTCTCGGTCGAGGTCGACTTCTGTGAAGAATCTGATTTGCCTGGATTTTGGAGTACGACATGCGGATCTCGAATGTTAGTCTAACAGTCTTGAGACTTTGCCTTAACGCCGAAAAAAGATGTTTCTTCTAAGGCTTTGCCCTTTTTAACCATCGTTGTCGTTGGCTTCCATCTGGATAAACAATTAGCCGGTCATTTGGACTTGGCTTATTCTTTCCTTGAAAAATTGTTACATTTTTCCTTCTTTTCTTTGGTCTTTGAAATAGACCATCTTGCTTTATTGCGGCCTTTGGCCTTATTTGCACATCGGCCTCTCTCATGTCGATGCATATATGTCGATATATGCCCTCCAAGTATCATGAGAACCTTAGGTTTGGATCACATTTGGCCAGTCTTTGTGACTAGGCTTTTTTTTGTTATGAATGCTGAAATTTTTACAAGTATTTGATGTCAAACACTTTTGTTGCATGTCGATTCCCAATTCGATCCCTGGGACTTTTGAATTTTGAATTCTGACCTTTCCTTTGAATGTTGTTTGTGTTGTTGAATATTTGCCTAGGGTGTAGTCCTTTGGACTTAATTCCCTTGCAAAAGCTGCCTTGTGGGGTGTAGTCCTTTGGACTTAATTCCCCTGTGGCCCCTCGAAGTGTAGTATGAGTACATGACTCATGGTACAATTGGATATGAGTCGACCTAACACTGTACTACCTTATCGGCTTGACTTGGCTATCTGGTCGGAGCTCGAATCGACTGTCTTGCCTCGTCGGGCTTCTGACATGGTCGAATTGAAAAATCTCTACTCGACTGTCGCACTTCGTGGTGCTTCTGAACTGGTCGAATAGGGTATCCATCGTGGGATCTTCCAACTGCTTAGCATCGTGGCTTACTGGCAGGTCGGGAGTGATATAAGCTCTGTCAGTGACTTGGCTTTTTTCACTGTTTTATTTCTACTGCATCGTGTCGAGGTGATATAAGCACTGTCAGTGATTTGGCTTTATTCACCATATTATTCCGACTTCGTCGTGTCGAGGATTTGTAGTTGTGGTTGACTTTTGCCTCTTTTATCTTTTAATCACATGGACTTCTTTTGCTTTAAGGCTGGTCGAATTTTTTGCCTTTGCCATTTCGTATATGAAGGCTGTAAATCATAACAAACACAAAAGCGTCTCGAGGAAAGACATGCTTATTAGAATATTTATGAAATTGTCACATGGACATATTACAAGACTTAAAAATGTAAAAACAGAAGTTAATCGAGACGAGGCTTAGCTTATTTGGCGTAGTCTGTTGGTACCATGCTTATATGGCAGGCGGACTTACGTAAGATCGCCTTCGAGCTCGAATGTTATGCCGAGGCGAGCTCGGTCTTATTAAAGATGCGCTCAAGTTGAGCTTCAAATATGGGGCCGTGCCGACCTACGGTTTTATAAAGATTCGCTCAAGTTGAGCTCTAAATATGATGCCGAGGCCGAGCTCGGTCTTATAAAAGATACGCTCGAGAGAGCTCCAAATATGATGCCGAGCTGGGCTCGGTCTTATAAAAGATGATGCCGAGCCGAGCTCGAAATATATGCTCGAGTGAGCTCCAAAGATGATGCCGAGCCGAGCTCGGTCTTATAAAAGATACGCTCGAGAGAGCTCCAAATATGATGCCGAGCTGAGCTCGGTCTTATAAAAGATGATGCCGAGCCGAGCTCGGTCTTATAAAAGATACGATCGAGAGAGCTCCAAATATGATGCCGAGCTGAGCTCGGTCTTATAAAAGATACGCTCGAGAGAGCTCCAAATATGATGCCGAGTGAGCTCGGTCTTATAAAAGATGATGCCGAGCCGAGCTCGGTGTTATAAAAGATACGCTCGAGAGAGCTCCAAATATGATGCGAGTGAGCTCGGTCTTATAAAAGATACGCTCGAGAGAGCTCCAAATATGATGCCGAGCTGAGCTCGGTCTTATAAAAGATGATGCCGAGCCGAGCTCGGTCTTATAAAAGATACGCTCGAGAGAGCTCCAAATATGATGCCGAGCTGAGCTCGGTCTTATAAAAGATACGCTCGAGAGAGCTTCAAATATGATGCCGAGTGAGCTCGGTCTTATAAAGATGATGCCGAGCCGAGCTCGGTCTTATAAAAGATACGCTCGAGAGAGCTCCAAATATGATGCCGGTGAGCTCGGTCACCGATCTTATAAAAGATACGCTCGAGAGAGCTCCAAAGATGATGTCGAGCCGAGCTCGGTCTTATAAAAGATACGCTCAAGAGAGCTCCAAATATGATGCCGAGCTGAGCTCGGTCTTATAAAAGATACGCTCGAGAGAGCTCCAAATATGATGCCGAGCTGAGCTCGGTCTTTGGGCAAGACAAGTCCGTAGAGCTCAAATGCCGGTGCTCGATATCTTGAGTCTTTGTGGTGCAATGTGATTGGGATAAAAAACATTACACATATAATAAAGACTTACAAAGTATATAAGAATTTAAAATAACAGTTGTAAGAACCTGGAGAGCTAAAGAGCTCGGCTCGATCCTTGGAGCTCGAGAACTCGCTTCGCGGATAGCTAGATACGGTAGATAACCCGCAGCTTTCTGGGGCGCCACAGCAGTGTCTTTTTGGTGGCAATCAGACCTCGAAAAGGATTCCGATCGGTACGAAATTTGGAGGGATCGTTCTTCCCTCACTTTTCTTCGATGTGAGCGGTGGAAATGTTCTTTCGATGGCTCAATCTTCGGGAATAAGCCGCCGATCTTGCAGCTGATGTCCAGAATCCTGCTGCGTTTCTGGTGCCTGCAGTAACTTCCTTGCCACGATCGAGAAATCAAACGAACTCCGATTGGCCTAAAATTTTGAGGGCTTGTTCGGTCCTCATAATTCTTGAATCTGACCGGTGGAAATCTTGTTCCAACGGTTCAATTGTCGGGAATATTCAGCCGACTTGTCTGCTCCCAATTAGGGTTCTGCTGCGTTTTTTATGCAGCCGCAAAGTCTTTGAGACGATCGGGCACTCAAAACAACTCCGATCGGTATGAAATTTGAAGGTCTTGTTCGTTCCTCCTAATCCTTGGATCTGAACGGTGGAAATCTTGTTCCACCGGTTGAAACTCCAGAAATAAGCCATCGATCCGACCGCTTTTTGGGCTGCTGCATTTTTGATACAGCAGCAACTTCTTGGCGACGGCCGGGCATGTAAACGGACTCCGATCGGCACGAAATTTTGAGGGTTTGTTCGTCCCTCCATATTATTCACTCTGAACGGTGGGATTTTCATTCCAACGGTTCAAACTCCATAAATTAGCCGCCGATCTCGCTGCGTTTTTGGGTGCTGCGTTTTTGCTGTTACAGCAGCAACTTTCCGGCGATGATCGGCTATCTAAACGGACTCCGATCGTCACGAAATTTGGAGGGGTTGTTCGTCCCTCCTTATCCTTGAATCTGAACGGTGGAAATCTTGTTTCAACAGTTCAATTTCCGGCAATCAACCTCGGATCTGACTGTTTTTCTGGCATGTTTTTGCAATTAACTTGATCACCATCCCTCCTTGATCCATCACCGATAGAAGGACCCTCCTTCTAGCGCCAATGACGATGCTGGATTTTGTCATGTATAATTTCGGGTCAATTTAATCTAGAGATGATCGAATCAAGGATGATTTTGGGGGTGATTTTAGGGTTTTATGGCTGAGTCCAAGAATGTATCTTGGATTGCCTACGTAACCTGTGTATTGTCCAGGAATCAAGCCTTACGTAGTTCTTGGAATGATGTATTTATAGGCACATGCCCTTCTTCTGCCCTAATCCTAGGGCGGTTTGGTCTATTGACATAATTGCCCTTTAATGGGCCTTGCTCTTTGCCCAAGCAACCCTCTAGATTATTGGGCCTGGGAACCTGGGCTGGAGCTCTGATATCGACTCGTATGACACCGACATGGGTGTTCGAGATGGTACACTTGCAAGATCTGCTGGCTGCGGCGGTGATCACTGATTCGTCTCGTATTCGACCCGATGTGGATAATATACTTGGACTTTTCCACATGCCAGCTGGACCAATTAGATAACTCCACGTGGAGGGGTGAAATCCCGTATCGTCAGCATAGAATACTAGTACTATGATATCGTTGATTGATGCTAAAGAATGAGCTACTAACCAATTAGTATGGCCATAGTAATGAGAATAAAGTGAATGAACTGCGCCTTTTTTCCCTTTTGAAATTATATATACTAATATAAGTATCTTGATATTTGGAAATGAGTTGGTTGTTTACGTTTTGTTTTGTTTTGTTTTTATGTTATTTGTCACATGTTCATAAACTTGAATAGTTCTGTAGGATCAACGATTCTAGAGATCATATGCACCTAATTAAATAACTCCAACTTTGCTATTCAAATAAAAAACACTATTAAATAACAATATATTTGAAATTTTAATTTTTTTTATTTTTCGTTTGTTTGTTTATTTCATTAAGTTTTTTTATCACAAGTGGTCAAAATTGACATCTGACGATGTCAAGAATTGTACCTACCTACGTGACACCTTCTTAGTGGCTCAACAATAAATGTGGAGAGAACAGTGCTGAGGACCTCACTAGCGTAGCTCGTCCGCTCGTCCCTTTCTTTCTAGGTCGGTCGGTGCCTAGGCATGACTTCTGGTGCTGGCGAGTACATCTTGCACCCAGTTCCGACATCCTAAGGTCGGCTGGTACAAGTGCTCTATTCCCCTTCAGATCGGCCAACCCTTGTGCTCTGCGCAACCCGTATCCGATCCTCATGGTCGGTTCGGTCCCTCCCCAATCCATTCTACTTACACCTAACCGAGTTGTTTCTAGTTTGGCTCCCTGTCCCTCAGAACAGTCCAGGCATAGAAGGGTTCGACCTGTCTAGCCCGAGTCGTCCAGGTTGGTAAGAGTAAATCTCTTATTTCCCACGTGTTTAATAGACAGATAACTATGGAAAGAATCCTGAGTCATAAAGGCTCCAATCTTTATCAATTAATACAAATATTCGAATGTTATAATTATCTCCTAAGATTGAGGAGATAATTGAACCGTAATCTATTTTCCTTAGGGAACACGTCAGTCAGTGTCCATCGCAGACACGCCTCACGCCAACTCTAGGGCACCAATCCCTCTATATAAACAAATCCCTAAGGAACTACGAAGACTTGATTCCAATCCCGGCATTGGATACATAGGCAGCTTGAGGAACAACATCTAAACCACCCCTCAAAGCATCCCTCTTGACTATTTTTCTGTGTTTCTGGAGCGTCCTTAGGTTATCACCATGGAAAGGTGCCTGAAAGATTACCCTGACGATTTTTGGATCGTCAATTGGCGCTAGAAGGAAGGCCTTCTTTTGCTTGATAATCTCTGGAAAAGACTTCAGAATCATCATGGTGACCATGCGACAACAAGCCGCCAATGGAAGTAACACCAACAATGCTACTGACTCAGATGCCAACAACCACCAGAACCAGCAGCCGGAAGACATCTCTCTTGACACAACTCACCAGGCGTTGGTGGATCAGCTCACGGCTCTCGATGATGCAGCAAAAGAAGCCGTTCTCAATGTCGTCTTGGCAGAAGAGGACGAAGAGGATGAAGACTGGGAAGGTCTAGAAGAAGAAGACCCTCTCGATGAGAATTCCCAGGATCTGCACCCACCGAGCGAAGGATTGTCTGGAGAAAAGTCCCAGGATCAGGATCCAGAAGAAGAAGAAGATCCCAGTGATGGATCATGGAAACAAACACCTTCTCCACCAAGGCGAAAAGGCAACCGAAAGGATGATCGATCATCATCCTCAAATCTTAGAAAACAACTGATTGTACCCCAGGCGATGGAGGCAGCTCGCGCCGAACTGGAAGCCATAGAAGGAAGGAAATCAGCACTAGTAGCCCTCGAGTCTCCTTTCTCTAAGCAAATCAACAACTATCCCCGACCCGTAAGATTCAAGATCCCAAAGTTGGAGCCCTACGATGGAACCAAAGACCCCTAAGATCACTTGTTTCAGTATCTCACGCAGATGAATCTCTACTGTGCCCCAGAGGAGATGAAGTGTAAAGCGTTTCCTGCACTGCTCACGGGTCGAGTTCGGGAATGGTTCAAGAAAATACCACCCCAGACCATCTACAGTTTTGACACTCTAGGAAAGATGTTCCTCAATGCGTTTATCACGGCAAAGCCGTTTTAGAAGAATGCCACTCACCTGTTCTCCATCAAACAAAAGAAAGATGAAACTACTCTGCAATACCTCAAAAGGTTCAGTGAAGAGGCTTTGCAAGTACGAGATGCCGACGATCAGGTTCGGATCGCATCATTTGTGGCAGGACTGCGCGAAGTAGCAAACTCCCCATATCTATGAAAGAGTGCTTGGAAGTAGCATTCAAGCACTGCCAACGAGAAGAAGCCAATCGGGTAAAACGAGAAGTAGACAAGTCAGAATATGAAAAGGACAAGACCGAGGATACATCTGACAAGAAGAGGAAGCCGTTCGGAGACCGTGCGAGCCGATCAGCCACGGGCCGACCCGAGAAAGAAGTGCCTTGCAGCCGTGGGAATTCTCGGTGTTAAACAGGCCTCGGGAGCAAGTGTTGGCAATCATAGAAAGAAAGGGTTTGGCGAGAACCCCCGCGCCGTTGTGAAGTCCCTTAGAGAGAATGGATCAATGCAAGTTCTGCAGCTATCATCAAGACACCGGGCCTGAGCTAGACAATTCCAGAGATTTCCAGTGTGATGTGCAGGCCACAATTGCGGAAGGAAAGCTGGATGAGGTGGTACAACGACCTCGGTACAGCGAGCGTCGAGAACGAATGGAATTCCCATAGAAGAATTTCAATCAAGATCATGACCGACAAGTAGATCCCCATCGAAGACGAGATTAATCTCCGGACAAAGGTCAACAGAGGGACAATCGCCCAGTCAACACCATCAACACTATTGTGGGAGGCCCCGGTAATGCATTTAAGATTAGAAACCCAAATGCCTGATCAGGGGGCCCGTCGATAAGCAGGGGACCTCTATTCCCCTCTCAGAAAGTAAGCTATGGACCAAAAGACTCACTCCCCTTTGTCCCGAACAATGAAGGCTTGGTGATTGAAGCCGTAGTGAACTAAAACCTGGTGAAGAGATTTTGTGTTGACACTGTCAGTGCCATCAACGTTCTATACTTTGCAGCTTTCCAGGCTATGAATCTTAAGGAGTCCGAACTAATCCTTGTTTCAGCGCCCTTGTTTGGATTTGCAGGTCCTCCTATCCATCATCTGGGGATGGTTCGGCTCGCCACGATGTTCGGAAAGGAATCAACGGGAAGGACGCTCATGGTCAATTATGTGGTGGTCAAATCATCATCAGCATACAACATAATTTTGAGAAGGCCTGCTTTGATCGATCTACGGGCTGTAATCTCCCCGGCTCACATCAATCTGAAATTCCCGACCGACCGCGGTCCGGTGGAAACCAAAGAAGATCTGGAGGTCGCTCGAAGTTGCTATACGGCCATCACCAAGGACAAAAGAATCATCTTGGGATGATCGGTTCGGCCAGTTTATCATTTAGCACTTTCTCTTTTCTGCATTTTCATTTTGTTCGTCTATTTTTGCTATTCGCCTTGCATAATTTTGGCTCATTTCCGCACTTTGTTTTTATTCATGTTGATGTCCATTTTGGACAACCCCATTTCTTTGAACGAATGATTTCTTTAAATCAACACACTTGCATTGCCGTATTTCTTCCTACAGTTAAGGCCTACACGACCGGCACACCTCGTCTTTAAAATTCCACGCAACGCCTGTTCAACCTGGTCATGTTCGCCATGCTTTAGAAACGATATGTCAGCACTAGCATGGCCCTGCTCGTCCTTAAAATTCAACGCCAGACGTCAGTCCGACCTGGCTCCGATCGGCATGCTTTTAAATGAGAAGTCAGCACCAGTCTGGCCCTGCTCGCCCTTACAACTTCACGTAGGAAGTCTACCCGTATGGTCAAACCTAGTTCGCCAGTCCTAGGGTTAATGTAACTCACTCCTATTTACTGTAGACTAATATTGGATTAAAACTACCTTAACTTACAAAGATTCATTACCTAATTTGTAGTTGCCCAAGCTCATAAGTTTTGGTCGGCCTCATGTTAGACATAGGTATGCAATCCGAACACTCAGAGTTGCACGTTGGGCAGCAGGCCCCTTAAAAAATCTTAAAGGATCTCATACAATCAAACTCGAGCATTGAGCTCAGCTTTATACATAATCTGAACATGTATGCCTGTTTATGGCCAAATTATAGTGATTTTCATATATATTTTATGAATCAATTTCCCCCATATATGGATTATTTTCATAGATATCGGGCCTTATAGTCAAATATTGAGTAAATGAGGTTTTTAATGATTAAATATGAAAACGTATCGATTTTTATGTTTATTTGATGTTTTTATATTATTTTGGAAATTATTACGTTTTGGTATGTTTTTGATATTTGTAGATACCCAATTAATGATGGAAAAGATGATCCTAAAAGGCTAAATTCGAGATGGAAGAGGATCAATTAAAGATATGGAAGAATAAAAGAGATAAGGAAAGAAATAAATCAAGATAAAGATGGAAAAATCAAGAAATTCGATTTCAAGTCAATATGAACGAGCGTCCATCTGAAGCAGACGAGCGTTCAATAGTGGACGGGCGTTTGGTGAAGTGAACGAGCGTCCTAGAAGAGATTTTACATTCAGAGTCTCCAGACGCAAGCTGAACGAGCGTTGACTCTCCGTCCAAGGCAAATGGACGGGCGTCCATGTATTCAAACGAGCGTCCGCCGCCGCCTTTGCCTAAACCGACTTAATCTTCTATTTAAATAGCCGTCGCCCCAACCCTAAGGGCATCCATATTTTTCTTCACATCAAAAAGAGAGCACAGCCGCATCTTGAGAGTTTGAAGGCCGGTCACCCGAGCCTTGTGCTCGGGTGAACCGAGGTTAGATTAGGAGTAGTTTAGATGCTTTTCGTTTCCGTTCTTGGATCCTTCAATGTATGAGACTATGTGAATTCTTCTTGATTTATTTAATTCCAGTTTTTATTCATGATCTTGGTTCTTTTTGTATTGTTCTATGTGGTTTGTATGGCTACGTGAATAAATTGAGGAATTAGTTCACGATAGATGTTTATAATACGGAAGTTGCATAAACGTTAGATCACCATAGAAAGATAGGATCTTTAATCGTTAATGATGACAAGTTAATCGATTAATTATCTAGGTTGTTAGATTCAAAAATACGAGAGTTAACCTTAATCTACACCGAGTGTTGTATGGAAATCAGTTTCAACTTACGAGAGAGTAGAGATTGATAAATTGGATTTACTAAGGAATTAGGAATCCGTAGTTTGAGAATAAATTCACTAAGGAATTAGGGGTTTATGTCTCGTGAAAAGGTGAAACCACAAATCGAATTAGAATCATGAGATTAACTAGAATTGAAATCACTTAGGTTTGTACTTTGGTTGTTCCCATGTTTCTTAGGTTAGATTTATTTTGATTGTTCGTTTATGTTTTTTCTGTTTTTATGTTTTGTTCTTTCGTTTCTTTTGTTTATTCATTCTTTGAGTAACAATTGAGAGAGTTAATGAAATTAGATTCTACATACCTTTTCCCTGTGGATCGACCCCTTACTCGTTACGCTTTACTAGCAACAACCCAATGTTTTGGTCGGTTAGGAGTTAGTTTTGCATGGTAGTTAGGGTTATAAATTTTCTTTTGTTTTTATTGATGCAAAATCTCCGCAACAATGCCATCCACCAGTCCTAGCCGGTGCAGGGCATACATGAGGCTTACCCTTCCCAACAGTAACTGACAAAAACATACCTACCAACAGTAATAGCTCAGAGCGAATAGGCAAATTTTCACCTGTTCGCCCTTAAAAACTTTACGAAATTAGTTAGGGCAATCATGTCCTGGTCGGTATGATTCTTCTAAACTTTGTATTAAGGACGACCAGACTTTGTCCTACTCTTCGTAGTATGAAGCTGAAGAGGTTCTAGCAAAATAGATTCCCGATCCCACAAATAGAGCTCGGTCCTAATTACAAAAATAAGTGTTTATTCTGAAAACTTCAGAACGGCATACTGAGTGTAAATTAACAAACTTAAGTTTACGATAGCCGAACTCACACGTTCAGCTCAGCAGCGCAGTGTCCTAAACTAAACTTATCAGAGTAACAAACAAAAAATTCCTTGGATGGAATCACGACCTGATGTTATTCATCTAGGTTTTTTAACGATAGGCGCGATCAGATTCAGGCCTGATCTACGCAGAACTATGCCTTGTACGATTTGTATGCCTGGTGCCAGTAATTAACTTGGGTTTGTACGAACCGAACCCCCATGTTTGTTCAAGCCAAATATAACAAGTAAAGGAAACACTGGAAGGCTCACCCCTCCAATAGCATAAACAGTACAACCAGACAAAACCAAACTCAACATAGCTCATGAACAAGAGCATCTAACTTTACAAAACTGGGCGAGTTTGCACGTAGAGATCGGTCTCGTGTAAGCATGCAATCTTTAAATCAGAACTGCATACTGATCAAAACGCCCCTTAACTTATTTTACACTAAGACCAAGTTCGGCAGAATTACGACTAAAGTAAGCCATCCAAAGTTTAAGACTAATGCATGGCGTACTGGGGGCGTACTACCCCAATAACATAACAAAGCAACAAAGTAACAAAGAATAAATGCACAACTCAAAAACGAAAACTATCACTTTAAATAAACTGAAGTCAGATTACAAAAATTATCTTCTAAATAAAAATAAGAAACGAAATCCCTACAAACTTTAAAAGTCAGGGGCAGGACTCTTTTGAGGCTCGGACAGAGGTGCCGAGCCAGACGCACTTGTCGGCTGGACATTGTACTTTGACACAATGTCCACCCCGACTTTAAAGTCCTGCACGCGCTCGGTGTAAGCTACGCCCATCCCCTGGTGGTAAAACGGTCATCTTAGGAAGGTCATCCAGCATAAGGGAAGAATTTTGCATCATCGGCTCGTCCCCCCCTTGGGTATACCCATGGTAGAGGATGGGGATTAATTAGCAGCACCTTCAAAGCCTCGGTGAACTCAGCCGAAGCTTTGTATTCCCGGATAACCTCAGCATCCCGAGCCGAGTTCGTAGTCTCCAGTTCGGCCACCTTTGCAAGAAGGTCGCCAACCTCATTCTCATTCACCGTCTTCTCCTCAGCAAGTTCATTTGCCAAGGACTTCAGCTCTTTCTCTTGGGCCAACAGCTGGGCCTGCAGGGCCTTCATCTCTGTATCCTTAAGACGAGCAGCCGCCTTAAGTTCTTCTCTTGTCTGCCTTAGCTCGGTAGCTTTATTCTGCTGGGCAGCCAGTTCTGTGGAGGCCTTGCCCAACCTCTTGAAGACTTCCTGGCCGATCGTGCCACAGTCTTGCAACCGAGGATCGCCAACTCTTCATTGGACATTCTGGTGACCCACTGTTGTTCGAAAGCAGCCTCTTCCTGAGCCCCCTTGGGAGCTTTAGACTTGCTCTTTTTCGAGGAGCGCCCCTCATGAGAGGTCGGCCTCGAACGGATCGCTTTCCTGGAGACTAGCCCCTTTTCAATTGTTTCCTCAGGAGGCTCTAAGTCGACCTGCTCCTGGGTCAGGATCGATGAAGAAGCACCCACCACATCTGTGACAAGATCCTCCAAATGTAAGGCGTGAACGGCTGAAGTCGGCACTAGTAGGCGAACCGCCACCTCTTTTTCTACCCCAGCCAACAACTCAGCAAAATCAGCCACTACAGATACAAACGAAGCATTAGTTGGATAAGATTAAAAATAAAATAGAGACTAAGTTACCAAAGAAAAAGATCCTACAGGACAGCCTTTCGGCCTCGGTGAGCTCAACGTACGGGTCGGGCCCTGCATCTTCTAGACTATCCGCATTAATCAAATCATTATAGAAACTCTGCCACTCAACAGAGTATCCAGAAACCCTGACCTTCCCCACCCACGAGTCCGATAGCTCGGGGTGATCGTCTTTCTCTAGATCGTCCGTATTCCATACGCTCAGCTTGGCATGATCTTCATGACTAACATAGAAGAACCTTTCTTTCCATCGTTTGAAAGAATCCTTTCCCAGGACTAGGATGGGGATATCGGAAGCTTTGCCTTGTCGCCTGGAAAAGTAGTACCGGTAGGGGTGGTCCTTTACCCATACACGATGGTAGAAAAATCTGAACTTCTTCAGGCTAAACTTAACATTCAGCAACCTGCACCAGATAGCGAACCCAGTGATAGCCCTAATGCCATTGGGGGCTATCTGAGAAATCCCAAGCCCGTAATGCCGGTGTATGGCCAAGAGCGCCGGGCAGAAAGGTAGTCTCAGACCTACCTCAAAGTACTCCCGGTGGACTGTACAAAAACCCTCCGGTGGGACCTGAGCAAACAGCTTCGATTCCGAAGGCAACATCGGAACAAATCTCTCCTTATCCACCCCATACAATTCACAGATCTCATCTACGTCCTCTTGTTTCAAAACAGACCTAACGTCCCAACTATCCGCAATAGCCATCTCACAGAAATCGAATTTAGGGCTCTGGTGAAATAAAATTTACACTAAGAAAAATCAAGATACAGAGCGAACATGCTTAGGAGGAAACACTTACTTGTGAAAGTCGAATTTGAATAAGAGGAGCAGAATGGAAACCGGCAGCAAAATCTTTAGTTTAAATATCCCACGTAGTTATGAATCGATTGATCTGACGGGGTTATAACCCCCTCGCTTGCCTCGAAGAACGCCATCTATTAAGTTAGTGGGCAGCAATGCCTTATTTCCTGGGTTAGCTAAGATGATGTCACAGCTAGCTTTGCCACCTGGCAACTCCATTTCAATTTCAAAATCCATAAGTTCAAACTTCCGTTTCGAGCCACCACCTTGATAGATCCAAGCCGACCAACCAAGGGTAGGCTAGATCTAGGGGGCTTATGACGATGCCAAGAATTTTACCTACCTATGTGGCACCTCCTCAGTGGCTCAACAATAAATGTGGAGAGAACAGTGATGAGGACCTCACTAGCGTAGCTCGTCCGCTCGTCCCTTTCCTTCTAGGTCGGTTGGTGATGACGGTCAAATTGTACCCATTATTCTAAGATCTTTATCCCCGATTCTAGTTTAAAAGAGCTTTAATATAGTAATAATAGATCTTAATATGCTTAATTTACATATGCGTCGAGTTACGATTCGTTATTATGTATTTCGATGATTTATTGCATTATTTGGTATTACAAACCATATTTTATTTAATATATGCAGTGAGTTGATTGGATGGATTTCGGAGAAGATTCAAATGGATTGCAGACAGTGCAGAAGCCCAATACAGAGAACAAGAGAAGCCCAAACAGAAAAGTACACTTGGTCAACCGAGACTGCTCACTCGGTCGACCGAGCCCAGCTGTTCGGTCGACCGAGCTACCCAAAAGCCCAGCAGAAGGTCCAGCACGTTAGTAAGGCGGTTAGGGTTTAGTGATTTCGATTTTAAGTCGGTTTTCTAAGTCGGCTGAGGCATCTATATAAACACTTTGTCATTAACAATATTAGCAATCAATGATTCAATAACAATTCGTTCTTATACAATACAATAAGCTTTGAGAATAGGAGTGCATTGAAGATTTTTGGGGTTTTCAATATGTAAGCCCTTGTATATTTTCTTGTCTTTTTATTTTCCATAATTAAGTTCTCCCAATTATAGTTTTATCGTTTGAGTTAATTGTTCATAGTTAGATGATGTAGATCTAGGCTATGACGTTAGGGAGGTGGCGATGCCTTTTCTGTGAGGATCACATACCCTACGTCCTCTACCTAGAGTCTATGTATGAATCTATGTTGTTTAATTACCGTGCATCTATGTTAATTTATATAATTGCTTGATGAATTGCTATTTAATCCGTATTGTATAAGAAACGCTGAGAAGAGACGTTCAGGGATGTAATCTGGGGGAAAAAGACCATTCGGTCGACCGAGCCAACCTGTTCGGTCGACCGAGCCCTGTTTTCATCCGTTAATTAGCCACGTCTTTATGGTTGGGTTAACTTAATAGAATTTATTATCTCAGTAGGTATGGCTATGGCTACGTTATTCGCTTAGTTTAATTAAAACGTGTAAAAAGGAAATACCAATATAAAACTCTTAGGTAGGCTTATGAATTGCTCTTCACGGACGTTCAGTGTTATCTAGGTAGGTTTATATTCGGGAATTGCATGCACCTGATTATACGTACGTCGTAGATTAGCATGAGACTATAACTTGGTAATTGCTAGTTTGACGAGAGCTTGGGTAATCGCTTAGGAAGTACGCCTAATCATAGGAATGTTGCCTAGACGAGGTGTACGATTAATACCGGCATCCTTAGTGTCGTAAGCGTGCAAGTTATATGAGATGGATACCCAATAGGTGAAGTCACGTAATGTAGCACAGTGATCTAGCAACCTAACCGGTGCTAAGTCAAGTTTAAGAGGATGACTCCCGTAGCCAATTCAAAAGAGATACAAACGGATTGATAGTTAATAAGTCTTGTTTGTTATATAGATTGTGTAGGTCCAAACGATAAAGACTATAATTGGGAAGTTAATTACATTATTTGTGTTGTGTCGCGTCGAGTCCTTTACCTTTTCTTGTCCTATGTTGGTCGTAGACCGCCTTTATGTCCTTGACATGTATAATTAATTGTTTATATATGAAATGACCCACAATTGGTTCCCTGTGGGATCGACCTTGATTCACTATAGCTATACTACGATGGGCCTAGTCCTCTTGCTAGTATTGGTTTATGGTGGTCAAGTATTTTATTACTTGATCTACGTCATCAAGTTTTTGGTGCCGTTGCCGGGGAACCAACGGTCAATTTTATATATAAATAATTTTCTTATTCATGTCGAGTTTTCTGTTTTAGTGTCTGTTTTTGAGTCCCTCTGGTTGTCTGCTATGTGTAAAAATTCCAGAATCTGGAACAGTTGGTTTCGCTCCCAGCGAGACTGCATGCTTCTCGTTGCCAGCGAGCCTGGTTCTATTTTCTGGGACTTCGCGTGTCTGTTTATCCCCGTATGTTTAATCCGTAGGTCTGATAGCAGCATGGGAAACCATGTTAAAATCAGTCTACGGTTTGTTTTGTTTTTCTTCTGTTTGCAGAAACCAGGGAAGCAATAATCTGAGTCAGTAATTTTTCGCGGGCGCTGAGAATAACCTAGCAAACATGTGGAGCTACGAATCTAAGATGGAAAAGCGATGGAAGCAATACCTTTAAAGCACCAAGATGGCTCCGAAAAAAAATTTAAAGGCTTAAATTCTTCGTGGTATAATGTTGAAGGCAAGTTACTACCTTTTTTTGCTTATGTTTTACTACCTTTTGGTTTTTTGAGTATAAGTTAGCCTATACATGAACCTTAGTATGAATCTTATCCCGGAGTTGGTTTGTAAGATTAATTTTATTAGTGTCGAAGGTTTTGCCCCATATCTTTCTCATCTAGAGGGTGTAGTGAAACATGTAGTCGTTGAAAGGAAGCAGTGAAAAAAGAGTTCCTTGTAGTTCTGTTAAAATCTCATTGACAAATGCATGAGATTGCTTCTACTGGCCATGGGAGCAACAAATTGTGTAGTTTAAGCATTCACAATCTAAAGAAGACGTTGAGTTTTGAGAGAACACAATCTTCTGCTTTCGTTGAATGGTGATGGCTTCTCGGTGAACCCACCTTAAACAGAAACGAGATTACGCTTTGGGTGACAATTTAGAAATCGCAGAATCGTAGTACATGGGTTCGGAAATGGTCTAACCATGGTTGGGCGAGTTCAACCGAGCTTCGGCTCAATCGACTCCCCTCAACGTGTGATGTACATTACAGCAGTTCGACAAGACTTAGCATAGCCGATAAGCCTTCGGGCTAAACGGGTCTTATCTTTACGGATTGGCATGAACTGTCACATATGTTCCAACGAATAAGACGGTGTAGGCTTGACTACATAACCGACCTTATTCGGAGTACTTTGATTCATTGTTTCTTATTGTCAAGGCCAAAACCGTAATTAGTAACCGTAATTTTAACCGAGTTTCTTAGAATTCACTAATTCCTAAAACGAGAGCCGAGGTAAGAGCTTTGGATAAATGGTATGGATAAATGTCGTTTCCTAGGTCTCACAACCAAGGGAATGGTATTAATCCGCAATAGCGATGGGCCCACCTCTTATAGTGCTCAGAGGGGTCAATATCTTGTGATCTAAGAATAATGAATGACAAGGATAATTTTTTGGAACGTCGAGCTGAGGACTTTAAACTCAGAACTACTTCTTTAAAACCCTTAGGATTTCTTTTTAGGATTTTAGGTTTTTCTTTCTTTGAGTCCAATAAGAGTAACGTGACATATGTTGAGGTTTTTTATTTTTCCGTGTTCTAATGGCCATTGGGCTAAGGATGTGCAAAACTTTTTTTTACTCAATATAGGCCACATGAAATAGAGTTCCGTAGGAGAGTCAAAAAATTGCTAAAGAAAAGGAAATTTAGCAAACAACCTTAAGATGGAAGCATTAAGAGAGCTTGAGAATTATTGAAAATGTAACAGAGAATGATTGGTGTGAACAAGAACAATCTTGGTCAAATTCTAAAACTTTTTAGGTGATACAAGTGAAAATCCAAAGTGATGTGCAATTCATTCTGCAATTATCCTTATCTTTCCATTTACACTTTTTCACCTTCAAACTTTTCGATCCTCTCACCAATCTGCCCCGACAGTTCACATTTCTAATCATTCTTTCATCGCCTCTCTTTCTTTCCATCCGTTTTACCCTCCTTATGTGTATCTTTTTCTCAACCCATTATACTCTCTACCTCCATCTTGTTCACAAAATACCTTTGTGTTGCGGAATTCGAAATATTGCTAAGCTTTAATGATTATCTTTTATCATTTTGATTTTCATGACCCTTTGATTTTCACAGTTTTCCGTCTATTCCGGCATTTCTAGATGATAAGTTTTGTTCTACATTATCATACTGATCCGACCTTGTTGATGACGGTTATGACTTTACGTGATACATTGGGTTATTAGTAATTTCGAGGAGTAGCTACATCTCCCTAAGTTGTTGATATCCAATGCAAGAGAGAAGTTTCTGTGCTAAGTATCTAATTTTATCTTTATCCTATAGGTCGCATTGAATCTGTTATACCTTACCGAGTTTCTCTTTTATGCTGGATTGAATACCTTTTTGTTCCAGTCAACCTCATGTTTTCCCACATGGGGTACTGCTTTTTGATCTTTGTCTTCTCCACCTGGTTTTAAGAATATTTAGGCGGTGGAGGTTATAGATGAAGACTACCATCGTTAGTTGCTTGTTTATTTTTCTTTCTATTTAGTATATTTTCCTTTGTATCGAGTCGTGTTATATAGAGTCTGTCTTTAGTCGTATTACTATTTCCCTCAATTCTTTCCTATGTAATGTGTTGGATAATTGTGCTTCATTTCATTATAATCATACGAATTGGGACCGTAAAAGGGATACAAAATTCATTCGGCACTTTCTGTTATTCCCTTTTTATATGATTATTACTGTTTTCTGGACTAACCCTGTAACAAGTTTCGAGTGTTGTTTAAGATGTATGTTGCAGCGGTTATACTTTTTCCTTGCGATTGGTCACTGTATATGTCTGTTCCGATTTTTCCGGAGTTCACCACGACTTGTTTCGCTCCCGCGCTTATCCAGAGCTAAGTTCCTATTTTTTCTCTTTATTGTTATACATTGAGGACAATGCATGGTTTAAGTGGGGGGTACGAGTCACTTAGCTCACTTAGCTTGCTCGAATAAGGATCTATATATATATATATATATATCAAATAATATAATAAATGAGTAAAATTTAAACTTTTAAACTTAGAATCACATTTACTTTTGTGAAGTTCCCGAATATTGTATTTAATAAGGAAGGAACCATGTTTCATGAGTACGTGATCACTTTATACTTTTGCGATATATTTTTAGTAAACTTAATGATATTCATATTGTATGATGCGAGTAGTTATTTATTATTCAATCACTCAATAGATGAATCGACGAGTTACCGCGCAAATTATAATAACTAAAGAATTATGTGTACATTGCGTAGATGATTGGTTATGCTTACTTAGTGTCGATATTTATCGTCTGATGTATTCCTATCTTCTAACCACAAAAGCGGAGTAATAAGCTTGAGACGTACCTGTGTTTGACAATGCGTTAAAACACTGGGCTTGTAGTAACATTACCAAAGTAGCCCCGCGCTTGTGGTAATATTCGATGCTATGCATGATCTAAGATAGGGGGATGCTCTAAAAATTTTTCTTCCTTGAGATTGATAGTATTTGAAAAATATGAAGATATGAAAAGAATATTCAACTCTTTAAGAGGCTTTGAGTAGTACTCGGTCTCCAAGTCCAAAAACCCTATAGATACGCTATTGCTTATTGTTCTAGTGCTTTAACCATTGCGAGGCTTAAGAAGTGGGAATGCTGATGATGGTAGGTTGAGATTTCGAAGTCTGCATAAACTCTAATCTTGCTACATTTATATAAAACCAATGCACATGCACACATCACTTCGATTCATGACGAGTAGTGAATAATGGATATCTTATGAGCATAAATGATATGAGTTGATTCGAGTTTCTTGTGTTAGTATAATTTGACAATTGGAAAATGTTATTTTGGGGAATAACTTATTGATACTTTGATCGGGACGATCAAAGGCTAAGTGGGGGGTAGTTGATGACGGTCAAATTGTACCCATTATTCTATGATCTTTATCCCCGATTCTAGTTTAAAAGAGCTTTAATATAGTAATAATAGATCGTAATATGCTTAATTTACATATGCGTCGAGTTACGATTCATTATTATGTATTTTGATGATTTATTGCATTATTTGGTATTACAAACCATATTTTATTTAATATATGCAGTGAGCTGATTGGGTGGATTTCGGAGAAGATTCAAATGGATTGCAGACAGTGCAGAAGCCCAATACAGAGAACAAAAGAAGCCCAAACAGAAAAGTACACTCGGTCAACCAAGACTGCTCACTCGGTCAACCGAGCCCAGCTATTCGGTCGACCGAGCTACCCAAAAGCCCAGCAGAAGGTCCAGCACGTTAGTAAGGCGGTTAGGGTTTAGTGATTTCGATTTTAAGTCGGTTTTCTAAGTCGGCTGAGGCCTCTATATAAACACTTTGTCATTAACAATATTAGCAATCAATGATTCAATAACAATTCATTCTTATAAAATACAATAAGCTTTGAGAATAGGAGTGCATTGAAGATTTCTGGGGTTTTCAATATGTAAGCCCTTGTATATTTTCTTGTCTTTTTATTTTCCGAAATTAAGTTCTCCCAATTATAGTTTTATCGTTTGAGTTAATTGTTCATAGTTAGATGATGTAGATCTAGGCTATGACGTTAGGGAGGTGGCGATGCCTTTTCTGTGAGGATCACATACCCTACGTCCTCTACCTAGAGTCTATGTATGAATCTATGTTGTTTAATTACCGTGCATCTATGTTAATTTATATAATTGCTTGATGAATTGCTATTTAATCCGTATTGTATGAGAAACGCTGAGAAGAGACGTTCAGGGATGTAATCTTGGGGAAAAAGACCATTCGGTCGACCGAGCCCTGTTTTCATCCGTTAATTAGCCACGTCTTTATGGTTAGGTTAACTTAATAGAATTTATTATCACAGTAGGTATGGCTATGGCTACGTTACTCGCTTAGTTTAATTAAAACGTGTAAAAAGGAAATACCAATATAAAACTCTTAGGTAGGCTTATGAATTGCTCTTCACGGACGTTCAGCGTTATCTAGGTAGGTTTATATTCGGGAATTGCATGCACCTGATTATACGTACGTCGTAGATTAGCATGAGACTATAACTTGGTAATTGCTAGTTGGACGAGAGCTTGAGTAATCGCTTAGGAAGTACGCCTAATCATAGGAATGTTGCCTAGATGAGGTGTACGATTAATATCGGCATCCTTAGTGTCGTAAGCGTGCAAGTTATATGAGATGGATACCCAAAAGGTGAAGTCACGTAATGTAGCACAGTGATCTAGCAACCTAACCGGTGCTAAGTCAAGTTTAAGAGGATGACTCCCATAGCCAATTCAAAAGAGATACAAACGGATTGATAGTTAATAAGTCTTGTTTGTTATATAGATTGTGTAGGTCCAAACGATAACGACTATAATTGGGAGGTTAATTACATTATTTGTGTTGTGTCACGTCGAGCCCTTTACCTTTTCTTGTCCTATGTTGGTCGTAGACCGCCTTTATGTCCTTGACATGTATAATTAATTGTTTATATATGAAATGACCCACAATTGGTTCCCTGTGGGATCGACCTTGATTCACTATAGCTATACTACGATGTGCCTAGTCCTCTTGCTAGTATTGGTTTATGGTGGTCAAGTATTTTATTACTTGATCTACGTCATCAGTTGGTGCCTAGGCATGACTTCTGGTGCTTGCGAGTACATCTTGCACCCAGTTCTGACCTCCTAAGGTCAGCTGGTACAAGTGCCCTATTCCCCTTCAGATCGGCCAACCCTTGTGCTCTGCACAACCCGTATCCGATCCTCGTGGTCGGTTCGGTCCCTCCCCAATCCATTCTACTTACACCTAACCGAGCTGTTTCTAGTTCGGCTCCCTGTCCCTCGGGACGGTCCAGGCATGGAAGGGTTTGACCTGTCTAGCCCGAGTCATCCAGGTTGGTCAGAGTAAATCTCTTATTTCCCACGTGTTTAATAGACATATAACTATGGAAAGAATCCTGAGCCATAAAGCTCCAATCTTTATCAATTAATACAAATATTCGAATGTTATAATTATCTCCTAAGATTGAGGAGATAATTGAACTGTAATCTATTTTCCTTAGGGAACACATCAGTCAGTGTCCATCGCAGACACGCCTCACGCCAACTCTAGGGCACAAGTCCCTCTATATAAACAAATCCCTAAGGAACTACGAAGACTTGATTCCAATCCCGGCATTGGATACGTAGGCAGCTTGAGGAACATCTCAAGTGCAGTCTAAACCACCCCTCAAAGCATCCCTCTTGACTATTTTTCTGTGTTTCTGGAGCGTCCTTAGGTTTTCACCACGGAAAAGAGCCTGAAAGATTAGCCTGACGATTTTGGATCGTCAACATCTATTATGTCCATTATGTCTTTTTCTTGTCTGACGATTCTTAAAATCATAAACATCTAATCAATTTGTTTGATACTTTCCTTTTCAATTCTTTTAGATGAATTACTAGACAGTACTTGAAAATGGTCTTTTCGGATCCACTCCCCATTAGGAGGAAAAATTTCTGCAAACATGTGCATCTATGTTATTGGTACAGTGCACTTGAACTTAGGCCATTTTATATCCATTTTTTGACGAGTATGAGGTCTTGAAACGACATCCACCCAAGAGACTTGTAGTAAATACTGTAAATTCTTCAAAAACTGTATTTTAGATATGTCAAATTATAAAATAACATTACAACAAATACGTTATATTTTACTGTAAAATACAGATGATGTAAACTTTCCATTTTATTTACCGTATTCATCAAAATTGTATAAATATTCCTTTATATTTTCATAATTAGGTAAAGTAGAGAATCTGATGTATTTTATCTTGAATGGAGATTATGTAAAGTAAAAATTTATGTATTTAAAACTATAAAATAAAGTATTCGTTTTGAGCATCAAGTGCAAGTGATCTAATTAATTAACTGGATACTTTTACTGATATTTGGTGATTGTTTTCATAAGGGTATAGAACATGATTTTGACCATGATGATACTCGGAAATGAAAAGTAAAAGTGTTTGCAAGTGTTCTACGGAAATGGATGGGCCAATATTTTTCTTGCTATGTACCATGTTTCAATTGAATCAATTTCTTCAAAGTTTTTTCACATGATCCTTTCTAGGCATTCATGGTAGCAAGAAGAATATGCCAATCACAATGTCGCATAGAGAGTGTTGGTCATATCCCATAAGGACTGAGTCCATATTGGAAAAACAAACCAATCAACATGCACTAGCTAACATAATGGGTGGTCTTAGACCATATTGTCAGGCAAAATTATAAATCTAACCCTAACTCCCTAAGGGAAGAAAGAGACAAAATCAAGTTATTTGAACTAACAGTTTAAATAAGGGTTACCAAACCATGCATCGATAACCTCCCTAGTATACAGCATATGCAGGGGCGCCTGCAGGATTTTTGACATTGGTGTCGAAATTTGTCAATTTTTTCTATATCGCACGTATACTTGTATATTCAATTCTATACATCTAATTATGGGGCAAAAGATAAAAATAAGGGGTCAATACGTAAAAATAAGGTGGTCAATTTCACATAAATATGTGTTCATAAAAAAAATTCTCTACTATTGATACATATACTTTTATTTTAGGGGGTTGGCGGCACTGTAATATTCCGATTTTCGGGAAAGGGCAGACGTGTCATTTTGCGAAAACGAAATATTATTATTTCTTTTCTTTTAATGGAGTTAAGTATTTTGTTGATTTTATATATATGTATTTTCGACAACATGTATATAAATTAAAAGGGAATTGCTGATTTTTGGTAATTGGGGGCAATTAAGGAAAATTAAGGTTTTATGGGAATGAGTATTTAAAGGAAAATTTGACTGATGATCCCCATAACCTGTTTACAAAAAAAAAAGAGCAGCAACGTTCTCCCTCTCTTCTGCGCATTCAAGGAGAGAA